>JAPKLW010009543.1:0-12160 GCA_026898455.1 Plectranthus barbatus | reverse complement strand
TCTTAGATTCGAGGTTTCCATTTTAATGCATGCTTATTTGAATTCCATGATTTATTCATTTCTAACCTTGATTGGATATTTGTTTAGTATGAGCATGCATGCCTTCTTGAAACACTTGTTTGAACTCCTTTGAAATTTCCATCACTTCTTCATGCTTGCTTTCTTGAAGTAATTGTTTGAATTCCTTATGAAAATCCCCTAAGTTCCTTATGCTCATCTTCTTGAATAATTGTTTGGAATCCTTGTAGAACTTCCATGTTTTATCTATGCTCATCTTGCTTTCGACTTGACTCTTCTTTGGATCTTTTGTGAAACTTCCATGATTACTCTATGCCTATATATCTCTTGACTTGGTTGCTTTGAATCTATCTCTTATCTTGATTCCCTTGAAATCCATGCCTTGATTTAAAGAGATAGCAAATTTTGAGCCAAATTCTTTCTTATGCAAAACATGAAACCTATGTTCTTGAAAGCATGCCATCAATTGCATTCTTTGAACTTATATGAGAATTTGGAACCATTTTGTGTTCTTTGTTGGTTCGAAAATTGTGACCGTTGTTAAAGCTCGATCCCTCTCCATAACGCGCCACACCGTCATCAAACATCGAGGTACGCTTTTACGGGCTTAAAACCTTTCTAAAAACATTTGAGCATAAAGGTTTAATAGAAGCTCGATATTGTTTGGAAGGAGCATGATTTACGGTTTAAAGTACCACTTGGGAGCCTATTTTTGAAAATCAAAAGATTTTATGAAAGCATGAATTTTAAGAATTGATGAGTTAAAATTATGTATTGATTGTGAAATACAAAGCATGAATTAGGAAAGCATGATAGAATGTGAAACATGTGAATTTCTTGAATGATGTGGTTAACTTGGTGAATTATTATAGCATGATTATATGGTAATTGAAACTTTGTGGTTACATTGATTTAGAGAATAAATAGAATTATTGTCATGCATTGTTGGATTTTCTGTTTTTAGATTTTTATTAGGCTATTATATATTATGTAATGCGAAAGAATTTCGCGTTTGCATCGTCCGGATAACCTTAATGTATATATATATCGTGATGGAATTCATCACAACCGATGTGAAACATCATACCTTAATACCTTTTATTTGTATTAATTAATTGATATTATTCCGCACGACTAACCCAACAGATCTCGTTCTCGCAGCCATGTTTAGAAAAGTGTTAGGACGACAAGTTCGCGATGAAACACGCCGGAGGGCAATGCTCGATCTCTACTTCAACAGGAACTACGCCAACGAACCGAACGTGCACTCACTAGTCAACCAATTTTGCAACGACTGGGTTTCCGTAGAGGAATACGGGATCAACGATGCCCAAGCAATCGTAAGGCTCATGGAAATCTTACCCGTTAATTGGCGACCATGGGCTTGGGAGCAAGCAAACGACTTCCTACGAGCACTTGTGGAGCAAAACCTTGTGTTCGCCGATGCCGACGGATTCATGGAACGACTTTGGACCCAATACGACGAGGTGGGTGAACCAACAATTGGACCCTATGGCCCTGGACCTAGAATGCCTCCTGGTTATGAAGAAAACGTAGTCGAATACGTCATGGATGGAGTCCGAGGAAGAGGAGTCCCAAGAGTCTACAAGGTCAACATCCAAGAGATGGATCAAGTGGAGCAACCACACCAACCACCGGCTCAAGACGAAGCGATGGAAGCCGCCAACGAAGACGAGGAGGACCCGAAAGAAGACCCGAAAGAAGAAGAAGACCCGGAAGAAGAGAACGGTGAAGAAGACGATCAAGGACAACTAGGACTCGACGACGACCCCATGATGTGGGATGAGATGGGAAACTTAAACGAATGGGAGGAGAACGATGAGGCCCTACTAGCCATGAATGATGCACCACCGGGAAACAACGAAGGAAATTTGAATGAAGGTCTAGCCGAACCCGAACTAGGAGTGGTAGGTCACGAGGCTCACGATTATGAGGATTGGAATTTAATCAACGAGGTGCAATATCAATTTGATCAAGACGCCGCAGCTCATTTACCGGCATGGGATGATAACGATGAAGTATTCCATCCGTGAAGAAAAAGAAGCGATTCACCTTTTGACCTAGGATTAGCATAGCAATCCTAACTTAGTATTATTCCATATTTTGGAAGTATTTAAAATGTAATCATGAATGATTAAACATTGTCGATCGGTTCCCAAAGGGAATCCAATTTTTGTCGTGAAGTAATGGAAAAATCAAAATTTTAATCGATGTTGAGCTCCAAATTATCCATGTACTCATGGTGTGAATGAAGAAGATTTTGGGGGAAAATGATTGAATAAATATTCTCAAACGAATGATTTATTTAGCGGGTTACATTGTAATAGTTGGAGTTCGAATATATATACGACCATTACATTATAAACTTGAGAAGTGAAGAAATAAATATGAGCAACTTCAAGTAAGAGAAATTCGATACATGAAAATGGCAAGAATTCGCTAATTTTGGAGGCCACGGGATGCGGGAGACACAACAAACCGAGCCATCGCCACGTGCAACGACAGAGGCTCGGAAACAAGGCAAATCACCGCGGTCAGGCCGCAGGTGAGGCCGCGGACCGTGCCTCGCTAGCCATTCCTCAGTCTGCAGCCGCGATCATCCACCGCGGGCGACGACAGGCCGAAAATCCTTCACCGCGGGCTGCCGCCGCGGGCAACGACAGAGACCAAATATTTAGGCAAAATGCCGCGGTCCCCAACCGCGGGCAACGACAGAGGCCCTGAAACACGGCCAAATGCTGCGGTCTCCAACCGCGGGCAACGACAGACACCTGAAAACAAGGCAAATGCCGCAGACTCACCGTTGGAGGGACCACAGGCCGCGGCACGGCCTGAAAAGTAATCGAAAGATAAAAATAGTTTCCGTAAACATGCACAACGAGACTCAACAATGAACAACAACTAATTGTATGATATTTTGCAAATCATATTATGGGGAAAACCTCCGAATCAAGTCTAGCGGATCGAACTATGCATCAAGTCGTAATTCCGAAAAAAAAAAAAAAAAAAAAAAAAGGGGAGTGATAGCAAGCTTGGAGGCGTACGAAAATATATTTATTGTATTAGTTAATCTTATTTTATCAAGGTGATTTATCGAAATGCGAAGTGGAAAACGAATGATAGCCGGGCATGCATAATGTTGTAAATTTTTAGAATTGAAATGAATAGCGAGATACGCTATAGCATGATAATACCACATGATTGATTGTAACCATGATTGATGACCAAGGAATACGCGAGTAATTGTATGAGAATGTTTATTTCCGCAAGCTAATTCATTATTCAACTGCGCTTAACATCTACTATGCCTATTTCATAGAATGCCGCCAAGAGGCCAACCCCGTATGAGGAATCTTCATGAAATCCATGAAGAAGAAGATGAGGAAAGCGAGGAGCAGGGAGAAAGCGAACAAGAGGCACCACCTTCTCCTCCACCTCGAAAGATTGGGGAAATATTTTCTCAACAAAAACCGCCTACTTATGACGGTACTGGAAGCCCCGAGAAAGCCGCCGTCTGGGTACGGAGAATGGAGCGAATCTTTCGCTACCTCGAATGCACTGAAGAGGAGAAAATGATATGTATGCCTTATCAACTACAAGGCGAAGCGGATTATTGGTGGGAGAGCCATCTGAGCACCCTCACTGACGAGGAGGCTGCTATTGTTACTTGGGAAGAATTTAAAGCCGAACTATACTAGAGATATGTCTCGGAAATGTATCAACTGAGCAAGGAGGAGGAATTTATGAATCTGAAGCAGGGAAGAGACACCGTGCAAGAGTACGACCGTAAGTTCTGCGCCCTGTCGCGCTATGCACCGGAACACAACGACACGGATAACAAGAAATTGAAAAGGTTCCGATCCGGACTGAGAAGGGAGATCCAGACTGCACTAGCTTGCCTTGAAGGACTAACATACAAGTCCGCACTAAGGAGGGCAATGGCGATAGAGGCAACCTTGCCTAAAAATACGGCGGTGCAAGCATCTTCAAGTCAACCACCTCGACATGATAACAAAAGGAGGTTTGAACACCCTTCACGTCAAGGTTTCCGACATAACTACCAAGCACATAAGAGGCCTTGGCAAGGAAACCAGAGGTTCCAATCTGGGAACCAACACTTCCAGAGAGCACCCCAGACTAACCGTGCTCCTGCCCTTATCAGAAGCAACTGCAATCGTTGTGGGAGAGACCACCTAGGTCGAGAATGCATGGCCAGGAATAATGTTTGCTACCGATGCAGGATAGTTGGACATTTTGCTGCAAGGTGTTCGAACAATGGATATAACAACTATAATCGGAACCCTCAGCCGATTGGAGCAGGTCAGAATAGGGCGCAACCACCTAGAAGAAATGCACCTCCACAGAATCAGAACAGGAACCAAGCGCCACAACTACCACCACAGGCCAACCGTCAAGGGAGAGCCTTTTGTCTGACTCAGGGAGACGATGCAGAAAAGGATGCCGAGAACCTCACAGGTATCTGCCAGATTTCAAGTATGCCTATCATTATATTATTTGATACCGGAGCCTCGCATTCTTGCATCTCAAAAGTATGTGTAGATCTACTTGAACTGAAAACTATAAGGAAAGAGAAAGCCTTAGACGTAGTGACACCTACAGGAGAAACAGTACCCATAGACCAATGTTGTCCAAATGTAGCAGTTGAACTAGGAAATGACCATACCTCAATCGAAAACCTCAACGTTATGGACATGGCCGACATCGATATTATTATGGGTATGGATTGGCTAACCAAAAACAAAGCGATAATCGATTGCAAGGAGAGGAAGGTTTCGTTCACAGACTCCACCAGGGAAGATCATCGACTTCCATGGTTTTAGAAAGAGGCGAAGAGTACCCGTTGTGTCGGCACTATGTGCAATGAGAGAACTAAATAAGGAAGGAAGCCAAGCTTACCTTGTTTCGCTCGATGGAGACAAAAACAAGAAGGAAGAGATACAAGACGTCCCCATAGTTCGAGAATTCGAGGATGTATTTCTCGAAGAACTACCTGGATTACCACCGGACCGTCAATTAGAGTTCACGATCGAATTAGAACCCGGAGCAGCACCAGTGTCGAAAGCACCGTATAGAATGGCACCGAAAGAACTACAAGAGTTGAAGGCTCAACTGCAAGAACTCTTGGATCTCGGATTTATAAGACCCAGTGTTTCACCCTGGGGAGCCCCGGTGCTATTCGTCAAGAAGAAAGACGGATCACTAAGAATGTGCATCGACTACAGAGAGTTGAACAAACTGACACTGAAGAACAAGTATCCTTTACCTAGAATAGATGACCTATTCGATCAACTCAAGGGAGCCGGAGTCTTCTCGAAAATTGATCTCAAATTCGGCTATCATCAGTTAAAGGTTCGAGCAGAAGACATTCCGAAAACTGCTTTTCGTACAAGATATGGACACTATGAGTTCACAGTGATGCCGTTTGGGTTGACAAACGCCCCTGCGGTATTTATGGACTTGATGAATCGAGTTTTCCACCAATACCTTGACAAATTTGTCGTAGTGTTTATTGACGACATCTTGATCTACTCTAAGGGGAAGGAAGAGCATCAAGAACATCTTCAGATCGTCCTAGAGACACTAAGAGCCGAGAAGTTGTACGTAAAGTTTAGCAAGTGTGCATTTTGGCTCAAAGAAGTTATGTTCTTAGGGCACGTCATATCTGCCGAAGGGATAAAGGTCGACCCTAACAAGATCCAAGCAATACAAGAATGGAAATCACCGAAGAATCCGAACGAAATCCGGAGTTTTCTAGGCTTGGCAGGCTACTACCGACGTTTCATAGAAGGATTCTCAAAGATAGCAAGGCCAATGACGCAACTACTAAGGAAAGGTGCGAAGTATGAATGGTCGGAAGCTTGTGAGAAAAGTTTCCAAAAGCTGAAGGAGCTACTAACCACTGCACCTGTACTAGCTGTACCGGAAGATGGAAAAGACTTCGAGGTCTACACCGATGCGTCAAAGAATAGATTGGGATGTGTGCTAATGCAAGGTGGGAAGGTGATAGCATATGCTTCCCGACAATTAAGACCACACGAGCTTAATTATCCAACGCACGATCTAGAACTAGCCGCTGTGGTACACGCACTTAAGATATGGAGACACCATTTATATGGTGTTAAATGTGCAATATTCACAGATCATAAGAGCTTGAAATACTTCTTCGAGCAGAAGGAGCTAAACATGAGGCAACGACGATGGTTAGAGTTAGTCAAGGATTATGACGTAACAATCAACTACCATCCCGGAAAAGCTAACAAAGTTGCCGATGCCCTAAGCCGAAAAGGCTGTGCGAGCGCAGCTTATTTGACTGCATCTGAGGACTTGATCAGAGAATTCGAAAAACTCAGACTTGAAGTCATTATACCGAGTTCAAAGGAAGAAGGTGGAAGTCTAGCCGCCATGGTAGTAATCCCCGAACTGAGACAACGGATCATTGACCTACAAAGGCAGAGCAAATCATTAGAAAAGATCCGAGTAAAATTTCGACAAGGCCAAGAGGGAGACTTCACCGAGGCACCAGATAATGCCTTACTGTTCAAAGGAAGAATTTGCATACCAGAAGATGAGGGTCTAAGAAAAGAGATTATGAAGGAGGCGCATGACACTCCGTATACCGCTCACCCCGGAGGAACCAAAATGTATCAAGATTTGAAGCAATCATTTTGGTGGGAAGGAATGAAGAAAGATATATCCGAGTATGTGGAGAGTTGTCTGATTTGCCAACAAGTCAAAATGCTACATCAACGCCCGTACGGTAAATTGCAACCGTTAGAAATACCTGAGTGGAAGTGGGAGCACATAGCTATGGATTTCGTAACCGGTCTGCCAGCGACACAGAAAAAGAATACGAGCATATGGGTAATTATCGATCGACTCACCAAGAGCGCTCACTTCTTACCAGTTCAGATAACATATGGAGCTGAAAAGCTAGCACAAATCTACGTGCGAGAAGTAATCCGACTGCATGGATTACCTAGCTCCATCACCTCCGACAGAGATGCCAAATTCACTTCCAGATTTTGGATGAGCTTGCAAAGAGAACTAGGGACTCAACTAAATTTCAGCACTGCTTATCATCCTCAATCAGATGGACAATCCGAAAGGACGATTCAAGTCCTAGAGGACATGTTAAGAGCAGTCATACTCGATCAAGGAACGAATTGGGAGCGAGTCCTACCACTAATTGAGTTTGCCTATAACAACAGTTATCAGTCAACCATCAAGATGGCACCGTTCGAAGCACTATACGGTAGAAGGTGCAAGTCGCCTCTCTACTGGGACGAGGTAGGCGAGAGGAAGGCACTTGGCCCTCAAGCGGTAGAAGATATGATTAAATCGGTCCGTCAGATCAAACAAAGGATCAAGGAAGCACAAGACCGACAAAAGTCGTATGCCGACACCCGCCGCAGTGAATTGAAATTAGAAATAGGGGATAAGGTCTTCTTGAAGATATCCCCCTCGAAAGGAGTGACTCGTTTTGGGATGCACGGGAAGTTGAAGCCAAGATATGTAGGTCCGTTTGAGATCCTTGAAGAAGTGGGCCCGGTAGCTTACCGATTGGCCCTGCTGCCAAATATGGGCGACATTCACAACGTGTTTCACGTATCTCAACTCCGCAAATATGTCTACGACCCTAGACATGTTATCCATCATCATGAGGTGAATGTACAACCGGACCTCCATTACCGTGAGATGCCAGTAGCAATCCTCGATAGAAAAACTCAAGAGCTCCACACGAAGAGTATACCGATAGTGAAAGTACAGTGGAAACATCACGATGTTGAAGAAGCTACTTGGGAACTCGAAGAGAAGATGAAAGAAAAATACCCCGAGCTATTTCAGTAGATTTTTAATTTTCGAGGACGAAAATTTTTGTAAGGTGGGTAGGATGTAACGCCCCGTATTTTTCCAACCTTTTATTCAATAAATTACGAAGCAAATGTCGCTACCACCGTTTATATTATTAATATTATCAGGCGACTTCTCTATGATATCCGAATTATAGCCGCGAGGATGAATAGTAAAATTCGATAAATAAATAACGGATGACGACCGGAATAATTTATTCGACTCGGTAATATTTAATATTATCGTAGCGACGCGATTGGGCCAAGTTAATTATTTAAGCCCAGCCTTTTTATTTAATTGGAGAATTGGGCTAAGAGGACTTTATTTATTTAATGTGTTGGGCCAAATTAAATAGAAGCCCACATGAGAATAAATAAAATAGACCAACTAATTAATTTAGCAAGTCCATGTATATCTCCTTATTTAATTCATAATTATGGAGACAAATATCGAGATGAGAATTTTAGTCCGGAAAATATTTATATTATATCGATATCACCTCCGAGGCAAATTCCGGAGTTTAATTCCATTAAATGGGATGCCCACTATTTTCGACACACACATATATATATACACGAGATGATGATCGATTTTAATCGCAAACCAATGGACATATGATCGAGTTGTTAGAATAATTAATTCTCTACTTATCGATTTTATTAGCCATATTATTCCTATTTTAAAGATGAGAATTTAATTAAATATGGGAAGACCCATATTATTATTTTATGCCCAAATATTCATACGATGTCCGATTGAGATGATTCGAAATGCCAAGGCAAGAGTTCGGAGAAAGAAAAATTGCCATATCATTTATTTAATCATCGGATACAAGACCATAGTGATATAATTTAATTAGAGATCATGGGATATATTTATTCCATCAAATATGTAGTGTTATGATTGCCCTAGCCTCTACTTTGGCTATTTACCTACAAGGGCAATTAGTTACAAATGACATTCAAATTATTAGAGGGCAAACATGGAAAGTATGGTTGTGATCATTACGCACTATCAATCAAGGCATGCAAGACTAATATCACACTCCACCCTCTCATATCTCCCTCACCAAAATCGATCCCCTCCCCCATTTTACTAACCAAATTCATTTTGTTGATTTTCCAAAAATCACATCACCATTTCACTACATCTTCTCCAATATTTCTCTGCATCATGTCTCTCTCTAAACTCCATTAAACCACCTCCAAGAACAGCCCCTTGAAGCTTCCATACCCCACCCTTCCCCCACCTTTTGAGCCTCCATTTTTACATAAAGCTTATCTCCTCAACCTCCTCTACGCAATGACGTAAGAAGCCCTATGATCGGAGCACATTGATCTCAAGCACGAAGTGGAATCAAGCTTCAAGTAGGAGAAACGTAATCCCCACGAAGAGAGGAGCAAGAATATGCAAAGATCTAAGCTAGAAGACGTTGGAAGCAACTCGAAAATTTGAAAGAACTATTGTGGCGATTTTCTCCCTTCAAGTAGACAATTTCTACACTCCCTATGACTTCCTTGTTATGAATATGTGATTGCATGTAGGATCAAGAAGTCACAAATTAAATTTTTAAGGGAAATGAATTAGATGAACATGCCTAGGCCTAAGCTTGATATATGTCGCATATTGATGAGCATAGAACACATATATATGATTGCATGTTAGATCAAGCTTGAGAATCATGACCTTTCATGTTTAAAGTTGATATTCAAACTTAGATGGGTCTGAAATTGATATATATGAAGCTTGGGGATGAGATAATGGCATGCATATTGATAAACCATGTGTTGATGAGATTTGAGAGCATGCCCTGTTTTGGACAGAGATTAAAATGAGTACGGCTGATTATTGGATGGTTGGATTGCGTTTATTTTAGAACAGTATAAACTAGAACAAGCTAGGAATCTGTGGAATTTGGAATTTCATGAATCGGAGTAGTAAAACTCGAGTTATAAACATTTTAATAATATGTGGCAGATTCTGGCAGTTTAAATTGCACGGCCTTAAAATCATATTTCTAGACCTTGGAAAAATCTGGTTTTTATAATATGAACTCCAGACATGTTAATTAATAATCTATATAAAAATCAAGCCATTTCACTTAGTAGATTAATTATTAAGAATTCAGGAAGTTGATTGCTGAAATCAGAAAAAGCTGAAAGCTAATTAAGAAGTTGCTTAAGTTTGGCTTCACCGTTTTTAAATGAAAATTCGTTTTAACGAACCGTCACTTCGAGCACGTGCACATTAAAATCTTATTTTTAGAAAGTTAAAATCAGCCTCATTAGATATCTAGATCATTTTTGTTGTTATCTTGAAAATGGACTAGTTAACTAGGTAATAACTCATATTTTTGGACTTAGAATTATTTGATTAATTTTCAGATTTCACTAAAATATTCTAAGGTCTAAATGCATAATTGGTTCACTTAATTAATTAAAAATAATTGCTTTAGATTAATAATAAGTTGTTAACTAGATCACTAAATTCATTATCCTTAATTAATAACTAATATAGCATTTTGGTATGAACTTGTTAACTTGCTTAATGATTTGACTAAGTTAATGAATCTTGATTAATAAGATAAAACTTAGAAATCTTGAAATCTTGTTCTTTATACTTTTCGAATTGCATAATTTGTAATTGGGTAAATAATTGAATTAAGAGCTTAGATAATTATTTTAAGTCATAAACATTGTAGTAATTTATTCGAACTTTAATTAGGTACTTTAATCTCCAAGAAGGAAGCATCAACTAGCGGTACTAAGTAATTGGATCCATCGAATCATTTGAGGTGGGCACTACTTTATCCTATCAAATGGTTTTGTCAAATGTTTTCTCCAAAAATGATTCTTTTGTTTTAAAGGCATGTTACACCGCAAAATTGTTTTGGCACCGTATGATTATTATGATGATATGAATTGGTGGATGAATAATATATTTGGAGATGTGTTGGATCGGGGAAGTGGCTAGCCCCGTGGTATTATAAGCCTAATGCATTAGCCCGGATAGTAATAAGACTACCGGTTGGGGTAAGGGTGATTAAACCTTACCGGGTAGATAGCGAGTGGCCACTCCTATCTTACCCCTTGTGATTATGTGATCATGTTAAATATGAAATGTTTATATGTTGGAAAAATGATTATGTGGTGCCTAATTGAGTGGGAGCTCCCAAGTGAGGAAAATGTTTTGTGCATATACATGAGGCTTTCAATAAAAACTTGTATTATGCATGAGTGTGCGGTGTTTTCATGATATATATATGTATTTATTTTCGGGACACCGTGACCACTGGGTACAATCGTGTACTTAGCCCCTATGTGCGTTTTCCCTGCATGTAGGTACCGATTGATGAAGGTGAAGGTAACGTTATGAGGAGGGGATCGAAGGAGGAAACCGGAATGATTCTTAATTGTATTAATTGTTCGGTTTGTACTACATTTCGAATCCATTTTGCTTTTGATCATATCTTTTGAATGGCATGTATTGCACCCCTATGATTACTTGGATTTACGATCTAAACTTTCTCAATCTCATTTTGTATTAAGCTTTCAAATACTTGGATGATTGATTCGCATTTCCTTTAAATCTTGATATGATTCGAATACTTGAAGGTTTGATTGATTCAATGCTAGTTCATGAAACCTCTTATTATTCCTATGGTTCATTCTTGCCAAAAGCATGCTAATTGTTCTTGTTCTCCTAGCATGATTTGATTCGTTGGTTATGGTATCGAAGCGACGAGCTATGTCTTCATACATAGTCTCATTTGTACTTGCATTCTAAAATGAAATATGCCCTTTTGCATTCTTTCAAGCTTGACTTAAAATATAGTTCCATCATGCTTCTATAAATTATTTGACTCCATTTTCCGCTGCGAACTATTTATCTCTTTTCCTTTCAAGCATTTGTTAACTTATTGCCGCATCATGCTTGTAACCATTTGATTGATTCTAATCTCCGCTGCGAATAATTTATTTAAACCTCATTCTCTTATTTCATTTTCGATCGAATCTTTACTTGCTTCCGCATGATTAAATATTTCTTCTTAAAACCACAACTTCCCTTAGCGTGCATTGTGTCGCACGTGGGACTGTCGCATAGGCCAGGTTTGGGGGCGCGACAGAAGGTGGTATCAGAGCGTAGGATTTTATTTGGCTCGATACCTTGACCTCTTAGATTCGAGGTTTCCATTTTAATGCATGCTTATTTGAATTCCATGATTTATTCATTTCTAACCTTGATTGGA
>JAPKLW010009542.1:0-12160 GCA_026898455.1 Plectranthus barbatus | reverse complement strand
CACCTGTTAAATTAATTGATTCCTACATGTTATCCATAATAAGAGTTCTTCCCTAGAATCTGTGTTCTTTAATTTGCTTTCCAAAACTTCTTTAATTTTCAAGTATTGTTATCTTTATTTTCGAAGTTAAAACCCTGATTTTGAATTCCTCAAACAATGAATCTTAGGATCATAGCTAGTACATAGGATAATTTCCCCATACAATTCCTCTGGATCGATAACCTTAGGGTTTACAAATTTATTTGCCGCTGTTATTATAATTAATCTGTTAGAAATAGCAGTGATCAAATTGGCGCCGTTGTCGGGGAATTGTTAGATTTTATCTTGTTACTAGTTCGTTCTAGGATTTGCTGGATTGAGTTTTAATTTTCTGTACGTGTGCGTGTGTGAGTTTTCGAGTCTGTGTCCCGCGTCGATCGACGGACCTGCGTCGTCGATCGACGACGATCATTTTTGTTGCGTCGATCGACAGATACCTTTCGTCGATCGACGCCACCACTCTTTTGTGTCGATCGACGTGAATCAACGTCGATCGACGCTGAACTGATTTTCTACCTGTTTCCTGTGCAGGTGCATGAACACGCGAGCCAAAGGAAAAACACTCGAAACCTTTGTCCCTGAAATCGAAGCAACCTGCAGGAAAATCAAAAAGAAAGGAAAAGAAAAACAACGAGAGATGGCTGAGAATCCTGAAGCACCTCTGCAACTCCCGAGGAGCAGAGGCAATTTGTGAATGAAGTGCAGCAGCTGAGAGTACAACTTCAAGCAGCCCAGGCTGCTCAGGCGGAGCAAACTGCAAGACTAGCAGAGTTGAACAATAGGCAGATTGTGGTTCCGCAAAGGTCCATCTTGGATCGATTTCTTCCACAGCAAGCAGAGGCCGGATTCAGAATTGGCATTGATGCCAACAACTTCTAGCTGCGCACAAGCCTTATTGAGATGGTGCAGCAAAACCAGTTTGGGGGAAGAGCTGTAGAAGACCCATATACCCACCTCAACCAATTCATTGAGGTGTGTAACACTGTGAAGCAGAATGGAGTAACCCAAGATGTGATCAGGATGAGACTGTTCTCATTCTCACTCAGAGATGAGGCACGGTCTTGGTTTGCTGGACTGGATAAGAGTCAGATCGGGACATGGGAGGAGCTTCGAGCAGAGTTCCTTACCAACTACTTCCCACCGAGCCTGCTGCTGAAGAGGAAAGCTGTCATTACTACTTTCAAGCAGATGTATGACGAGTCACTCTACGAGGCCTGGAAGAGATACAAAGAGCTTCTACGACTCTGTCCTGGACATGGCATCGATCTGGAGATGCAAGTGTGTCATTTTTATGAGGGACTGAACCCTCACATGAAGGAGCTGGTTGATGCATCTGCCGGAGGAATACTGATGAAGAAGAGCGGTGCAGAGAGTATGAGGTTGCTGGCTGATATGGCGCTGAATAGCCACCAATGGCCAACTGATAGGCAGCTACCAGTCAAAGCCGTAGAGACAAAGCCTGAATTCGACGTGGTCGCTGAGGTGAAAAAGCTCCGGGAGGAGATCGAAAAATTGGGCACAACACAAGTTGCAGCTGTTGCAGAGCCAAGCATGGCCATTGTACCCGTAGAGGCTGACTACATCAACAGGGGTGCAAGCAGTTCGTCTGGAACTGCCGGTACGGAGGTGAATTACATTGGCGGTGGTTATCACAATAACTACCGAGGCAATCAAGGGTACCAGTACAACCATGGGCGATCTCACCCTAGTTTTTCATATGCTAACCCTTCTGCTGCAGAACAGCCTCCGCCTGGTTTTGATGCAGGTACTGGAGGAGAGATCGTTGAAAGAAAGAAATCCGTGCTAGAGGAGATGCTCGAGAAATTCATCAAGAGCTCGGATGACCGGTTTGGGAAAGTAGAAACCGAGGTGAAGGGAATGGCCGACCACATGCAGCTGATGACAAAACACCTTCAGATGATGGACACGCAATTGAGCCAGATTGCCACGACACTCGGCAACCAACACAAGCCTGGAAAGCTTCCGAGCACAACGGAGGTGAACCCAAAGGCCCAAAAAGACTGCAAGGCCGTTACTCGGAGATCTGGGACGAGCTACGAGGGTCCCGAGATGGCCGTGAAGGATTCTAGAGATGAACAGGAGCAAGGCTGTGCAGGAGACGTATCTACGTCGATCGACGGACCATCCGCATCGATCGACGCAGATGAGAGAAGCCCGTCGATCGACGCTACCTTGAGTCGATCGACGAAGAAGTCTGCCCTAGGGTCGAAGCTACATCAGTCTGAAGATAAACTCCCTCCTTTGCCTTTCCCACAGAGGTTCGCGAAGCAGAAAGAGGACGAGAAGTTCTCCAAATTTGTGGAGAACCTGAAGAAGGTCAGCATCAACATCCCGCTGATCGAAGCACTGAAAGAAATCCCGGGGTACATGAAGTACCTCCGGAAACTGATGAGTGGAAAGAAGCAGTTCGTGGAGAATGAGACGGTAAAGATCCACGAACAGTGCAGCCTGCTACTTCAAAAGCAGGTGCCCATCAAGAGAAGCGATCCTGGATGCTTCTCTATTCCGGTTGAGATTGGGGGACGCACGTTCGAGAGAGTACTATGTGATACTGGGGCCAGTATCAACCTGATGCCGTACTCCATCTACAAGCGTCTCAACATCGGAGAGATGAGGCCCACGACGATCACCCTGCAGATGGCGGACCGGTCTGTGTCCCGCCCGAAAGGTATACTAGAGGATGTGCTCATTCGCGTGGGCCATCTCATTTTTCCTGCAGATTTCGTGGTGCACGAGATGAAGGAGGACGAGAATATGCCCATGATCTTGGGGCATGAGTTTCTCGACACTAGCGCTGCTCTCATTGACTGTCGAGGCAGCGAGATCACACTCCGGGCAAACGAAGAAAAGATCACCTTTGTGATCGACAAGAACAAGAAGAAGACGGAGTGCAATCGAATCTCCACTACTGACGAAGGAGATGAATCTGAAGAGGAAGAAGCTGCTGCCATTGAGTGGGAGCGAGGAAACGAAAGGGTAGCAGTGTCAACTGCGCCACCTTTTTCTGAGGTCACCACCATTATTAAAGACCGGAAAGTCTACATGGTGGATGCCAAAGGTCGGCGAGTCTGGACCCGACCTCCTTGGCAGTGATTTGAGGTATCGTCGAGCTGCGACGTTAAATCAAGCACTTGTTGGGAGGTAACCCAACCCTTTCTGTATTTTCTTTTCAATTTTCGTTTTTTTTATTATTATTATTTCGAATTTCTGCTTTTATTTCTTTGCTAACAGTTGTTTTGCAGTATTGAAAAAAAAATAAAAAATTTGGGAGATCGGCTCGACGTCGATCGACGCAGCCTGGCGTCGATCGACGCCGAGCAGCCCAGCGTGATACTCTTCGATCCACAGCAAGGGTCGCAAGAAGGTTTCAAGTCGATCGACGAGAAGTGCCAGCTGCAACAATTCACGCCGTGCAATATCTGAAGACTCCGGGGGATAAAAAGTTGATGTCTGAGATCAACTACCAGGTATCGTTCCCTCTTTTGTCTGATTTTCAAACTTATTCCACTCTTCGAGTTGGAAATAAGTTTGGGGGGATGTGGACAAGAGATGGAACATTCTATCTTTTATTTATTCTGCTTTCCGTATTTAAATTTTTGCCTTATAATTTTATTTTGTGGGGAAAATTTTTGAGTTTTGAAATAACCCGAATGAGATTGTGAGATTAGAATTGATTGAGGGTTGAGTTGAATTGATTGTGATTGTGGTTAGATGCCTATGAATGTAGAATACCGCATGATAGGATTGATTTGACACTTGTGCTTGCATGCTGATTGAGCTGATTTGAAATTGACTGCGGAAGAAAACTTTTGAACCCTTGTGTGAGAATTTTGAGCCTTCATTTCATTTGATGTGAGATTCACATGTGTGTTTTTATTTCTCTAGAACTTGCCTATTTTCTGTGTTGAGACTGCATAGTGTGCACAAGTTTAGGAAATGATCTTAGGCCATCTTTGATAGCCCAATTCCCTAAACACTGTCCCTTCACATTGAATTTTCCCTAGTTAGCCACTTTTGAGCCTATACAAAATTTTTCTTTCCTTGTCTATGAGATTAAGAAGAAGTATTGGTTTCGCTCATGTCTTGAGTTGTGGTATATGAGGTGGAATGATTGTGATATGGAGATAAGAAAATATAAATTAGTGGTGAAAAGATGTGTGGAAAAGAAGCTCAAAGCAAAATAATTAGAATTCTCATAAACTCTCTGAAAAGAAAAGAAAAAAATTTTATGAGCATAAGAGATTCAAAATGAGCTAGAAAAAAAGGAGGTTGTGTATTTGTTGATATATTTGAGGAGAAGGGTGAATGAACTTAGATGGTGGTTTGGATTGATTGAGCAAGTACAACTTGATTGATTTTAGTCACTTGGCCATATTTTCCTACCCCTCACAAAAGCCTACATTACAACCTATTGAAAGTCCTTTTTGATTATAGACTTGTGTGCACATTCTAGCAGTGGAGATATTAGAAAATTTGCAAGCCTATGGTAGAAATTTCTTCATACATGTTTTTGAGTGCTTTCATCTATATCTTAAACACTTGAGGGTTGAGCGATACACTTCCCGTGAGTTCTTCCAATGTTGATGAATTTTCTGTCTCTTTCAAATTGCTTGTGTGTAGTGGATTTTTGATTCTTGACTGTGATGGATCTTGTGAGGCATTGCACTTTAATCGCATGATCTTTTGATTTCTTTCTTGCCTATTGATTGAGGACAATCAAACATTCAAGTTTGGGGGGTTCGATAAGCTCATTATTGTACTCACTTATCTATATTATTTTCTATTATTTTATGTAGTTCTATTGTGTTTATATATATATTATGTGCATGAGTCTATACTAGGTGGTATTATGCGCGTTTTGGTGTTTTTGCAGGTTTTAGGCCAAATTCAATGGAAACCCATTCCAAGAGCAGCAGATGTTCAAAGAAACAGTCACAACTTCTTCCACCGTTGGAATCTGAGCTAATGGAGCATAGCATTTGAAAGATCTTTGAGTTAGTTTTCCAACGCAACTGGAATCGGGTCAATCGGAGTTCGGGAGAGAAAGTTATGGCCAAAACCGTGAGACCGCGCAGGAGGGCGAAAAGCTGCGTCGACAGACGCCAATCAGAAGCGATCGACGGCGACCAAGAACTCCCGTCGATCGACGGTGAATAGCCACGGTCGACGCGAGGTCTTCTGCTGGAGCGAAAATCTAATTAAATTCGGATTTATTCATATCTTTAGCCCTAGATTTGATAGGATACACATCCACCACTATAAATACCTATAAAATTCGAACCAATTATGATTCCCAATTGCACCCAATCATATTTTAGAGTTTTGAGAGTTTGGAGACTTGGGGAACACGAAACCCTTTTATTTTCTTGTAAGTTCTTTATGTTTATGCAATTTAATATGTTTTCTTTTGGATTTCTATCTACGATGAGTGGCTAGAAACCCTAGAGGGTTCTAGGGGTTGATATTATTATGGATGCATGTTAGGATTAATTAATTAGGTTCATGATTCCTGTGTTTATTCTATAATTCTAGATTAATTCAAGGACCGAGAGGTGACGATTAATTTAGATGTCTAGCTATTGATAGAAGGACCGAGAGGTGAATATTAATAGTGGGATTAGGAATGCATGATACGATCTACACTATCCAAACAGATGTACTAGATGTAGGAATTGAACTGATTTGCTTATCGGATTGACTAGTTTGGTGTACTTTGAGACCGAGCGGAGATAGTCACTAATTAGTAATCTAGGTTATATTTGCCAAACAAGGAAATATAGCATTGTTGCAGTATTCCACCTGTTAAATTAATTGATTCCTACATGTTATCCATAATAAGAGTTATTCCCTAGAATCTGTGTTCTTTAATTTGCTTTCCAAAACTCCTTTAATTTTCAAGTATTGTTATCTTTATTTTCGAAGTTAAAACCCTGATTTTGAATTCCTCAAACAATGAATCTTAGGATCATAGCTAGTACATAGGATAATTTCCCCATACAATTCCCCTGGATCGATAACCTTAGGGTTTACAAATTTATTTGCCGTTGTTATTATAATTAATCTGTTAGAAATAACAGTGATCAGTATACTCTTAACGAGTTACTCAATGACTTGATGGCAGCTGAATCAGTCATGAACCCTCAGAAGGTTGCCTTGGCCACTTCTGGTAATCTCTCTGCTGTACCGAAAAGTATGAAGCGGAAGAAAGGGATTAAGAAATGGGCCAAGAAGACACCTGTGAAGGATGGTGGGGCTGGGAAAAAGCCTAAGGTGGCAACTGAAAGGGACAGGTGCTTCAGGTGTGGTAAGAAAGGACATTGGAGGAAAGATTGTCAAGCCAACAAAGCTAGACAAGGTATGCCATTTTGCATGTATAATTGTAAGCATGATTAGAGTTAGTTGTTGCTCTTCTAGAGCTGTAAGCACTGACTTGTTAATCATGTTGTTGTACTTTGCAGGGGACCGTGCCGACAAGGCTGGTGAGTGATGGCAAGAAGATACCAAACTGGATGAAGGCAACGTTTCATGACGGAGCTTCATGGAGTTTTCTTTTCTTTATGATTTGATGAATTAAGTACATTTGAGAATTTATTTGTGGGCCGTGGTTTATCGGCAGGACAAATTTCATCAACTTTTATGGATATTTGTTATTTATGATTTTATCATTGGTAATAACAATGTTGTCCATTATGGTATGTTGATTTACAATCTCTATGTTACTTCGATCAAATATGTCCTTAAGTATTGCATGTAATTCATCCGTAATTGATAATCCTAGGAAGAGAAAACTTACTTCTTCTGATGAGGATCTTACATATCTCTGGCACTTGAGACTGGGTCACATCAGCTTGAAGCAGATTCAGAGACTTGCAGATGACGGTACAATGGACTTAGTCCGGGCTGTACCTTATCAAGTCTGCGAATCCTGCATCGAGGGCAAGATGTCAACTAGGCCTTTCAAGGCTAGTTAGTCTCGAGCAGAGGAAGTGTTGGAATTGATCCATTCTGACATATGTGGACCGATGTCCACGCAGGCTCGTGGAGGGTACGAGTACTTCGTCACTTTCATTGACGATTACTCAATGTACTGATATGTTTACCTGCTTCGCTACAAGTCTGAATACTTTGAGAAATTTAAAGAGTTCAAGGCTGAGGTAGAAAAGAAGGTCGGGAAAACTATCAAGTCGCTGCGATCTGACCGCGGTGGCGAATACCTCGGTAACGAGTTCCTGCAATATTTATCAGAAAATGGGATTACATCCCAATGGACTGCACCGGGTACTCCCCAGCAAAACGGTGTGGCTGAAAGAAGAAATAGGACTCTTCTAGAGATGGTAAGGTCAATGATGAGTTATGCAAACTTACCAATTTTGTTTTGGGGCTACGCATTGGAGACAACAGCTTACGTGCTTAATGTGGTTCCTTCTAAATCAGTTCCTAAGACGCCTTCTGAGCTCTTCCTTGGTCGCAAACCTAGTTTGTGCAAGTTTAGAGTATGGGGCTGTCCGGCACACGTACTGTCGAAGGAACCGTATAAGTTAGAAAGCAGGTCAAAAGTAATGTTGTTCATAGGGTATCCCAGGCAAACGAAAGGTGGTTACTTTTACTGTCCTGAGAGTCAAAGGGTCGTTGTTAGCACCAACGCTAGATTCTTGGAGGACGAGTATGTGAGTAATCACAAGTCAAGGAGTGATATAGTTCTTCAAAAAATTGAGAACGAGAATGCAATTCCAAGGGAAGGGGAACGTGTAGATGTGGGTGCACCTGTGAAAGGTACAGCACCACAGACACGTTCTTCAGTGCAAGGTGCAGGATCACAAGTCACTGCACCTACTACTGACACGGCACCGATGCCTCGTCGCAGTGGGAGAGTTATTTTCCAGCCGGAAAGGTACATGTTCGTGGGTGAGTCTTCGGACTTAAGCCCGGAAGACGGACATGAGGACTCTGACCCATTGACTTACGAAGAGGCAGTGCAGGACAAGGATGTTGCCAAATGGCGTGTCGCCATGGATTCTGAAATTGAATCCATAACTGCTACGGATGTATACCAGAAAACTGATTTTCCGGATGGCTTTAGGGCCATAGGGTGCAAACGGGTATACAAGAGAAAGAAAGGGGCGGATGGAAAGATTACGGCTTTCAAGGCCAGGCTGGTGGCAAAGGGTTATAGTCAGAAAGAGGGCATTGACTATGACGAAACCTTTACACCCGTAGCCATGCTCAAATCCATCCAGATACTCCTTGCCATAGCTGCGCATATGGACCTCGAGATCTGGCAGATGGATGTCAAAACCGCTTTTCTAAACGGTTACCTTGAAGAAGGTAGAGACATCTATATGCAGCAACCCGAGGGTTACATAAGCAAGGGCGAAGAACATCTTGTCTGGAAGCTTAGAAAGTCCTTGTATGGACTTAAGCAAGCTTCAAGGTCGTGGAACTTACGTTTCAACGATGTGATTAAATCCTATAGATTTGCACAGTTGGAAAACGAAAGTTGTGTTTACCGACTTTGTGTCAGTGGGAGCGTGGTCTTCCTTGCACTATACGTTGATGACATACTCCTATTTGGAAACAACGAGGGAGTGATGTCCGAAATCAAGGTTTGGTTATCCGAATAGTTCCAAATGAAGGATCTGGGAGAAGCTGGCTACATTCTTGGGATTAAGGTCTTACGAGATCGTAAAAGAAGAATGTTGAGCTTATCTCAGGCATCCTATGTGGATACTGTGATAGCCCGGTTCAGCATGCAACTCGCCAAGAAAGGCTTGCTGCCTTTCCGACATGGCGTTCGTCTTTCTAGTGGGCAGTGTCCTCAGACACAGCGGGAGAAAGACGAAATGAGTCTTGTACCATATGCTTCAGCTGTGGGCAGTCTCATGTATGCGATGCTGTGTACCAGGCCAGATATCTGTTATGCCGTTGGCATGGTAGCAAGATAT
This sequence comes from Plectranthus barbatus, assembly GCA_026898455.1. Lineage (NCBI taxonomy): Eukaryota > Viridiplantae > Streptophyta > Magnoliopsida > Lamiales > Lamiaceae > Plectranthus > Plectranthus barbatus. Next base: position 3,158 of record JAPKLW010009542.1, on the reverse strand, counting down.
CAGTCTAACCCTGGACAGGCGCACTGGACTGCTGTAAAGCATATCCTCAAGTATTTGCAAAGGACTAGGAATTTCTGCCTAGTTTATCAAAGTGAGGATCTGTGCCCTGTGGGTTATACAGACTCGGATTTCCAAGGGGACCAGGATGAGAAGAAATCGACCTCAGGATATGTGTTTACACTGGGAGGTGGCGCTGTATCTTGGAGGAGCTCAAAGCAGAAATGCATTGCTGACTCCACCATGGAGGCGGAATATGTCGCCGCCTCCGACGCCTCGAAAGAGGGTGTGTGGCTCCGGAACTACCTTTTAGAGTTGGGCGTGGTCCCAAGTTTGTCGAGGAGCATCACAATTTATTGTGATAACTCTGGTGCGGTGGCAAACTCAAAGGAACCGCGGTCTCACAGGGCAAGCAAACACATAGAGAGAAAGTACCATATCATACGAGAAATCGTATCGAGGGGCGAAGTGCTGATTAAGAAGATTGACACTGCTGACAATCTTGCTGATCCGTTTACAAAGAGCTTGCCGCAGAGAGTTTACGAAAGACATATTCGTGAGCTGGGTCTGAGGTGGATGTCGACCACTGATAGTGGTTAAAGACAGCAGGCTAGATAGACGGACTGTATACTCTGTAATAGCTTAGTTATGCTTTGAGTATAAGTGGGAGATTGATGGGTTTTGTATACTGAAAGCATTTATTATAATGAGTATACAACGGTTTATTTCTCCTATCTGTTGTCTCACCGATAGAGATGATCATACGGCGTGTTGTAGATCGCAGAAGACAGTATGATCACTTGATCTAGTGGACATAAACATGATCACAGCCGAGACAGCGTATGAGGATACGTCTGTCCGGATGGCTGCGGCATTGTCGGAATAAGTAGTCTGTCTTGGTTACTTGACATGCTGGTACGCAGAGGTGGCATATTGATGGACCGCAGTGAGATATATTCGTCTGTCTGACATCAGCGAATAAAAGATCTCGTTATATTGATTGAGTCCAAATCCTAACGAAGGTTCAGGGGTTTGCACGGGTTGACTGTTGCTTTGACTTGCCATGGTGGAGAGCCTGAGTAACGTGCTCGTATATCCGCATCTTGGGTAACAGCAGTTCGTGTAGTACCGCCTGAGACTGAACTTAGGTAACCATATTCGAGTAATAGGATGGGGACATTCCCTGAGGAGCTCAATAACATTCATCGTGCCAAAGTCCTGCAGGCTGATTAAGTTTAGGCACGAGTGATAAGGTTTGAGTGGTACTACTCAGGAATTATAAGATATTAATTAATTGTAGTTAGAGCTTGTCAGAGGCTCCGATTAATTAATGGATGTCCGGTAACCTTAAATATGGGGATTCTCAATTAATGCAGCCCGTTCTCATAACGTGGTAATAAAGGGGTAGGTCAGTATTAATTCTGTGGTGAAAAAGAATTAATATTAATTAATTAATTGTGTCCTGGGTTGTGGACATGGGAAATAATTAATTTATAGGCCCACTTTATTATTTGCATTAGGTCCCAGGTCTGGCCCAACAAGTGTGCTGAATTGAGCCCAAAATGGCCCATTGGGGTTTCCAACCCTAGGTCTATAAATAGACAGTTCTCTCTCATAAGTTGTAACTCAGTTGAAAAACCCTAAACCTAAAAGAGAGAGTGGGCGCCGTTTTTGAGAAGAGAAAAGGAGGAGAATTTTCGAATTCTGGTCCTGCTCAAGTCACAGATCTACGGAGTCCTCACCAGTAGTAGATCTGACCAGCACCGGGATACAGATCTGAAGATCTAATATGGAGAACAACAGATTTCTTCTTTCCTTTTCTTTATTTTTGATTTTCTCTAGAAATTAGTTTTCTAATTTCTGTTTCCGCAGAGAAATTTGATTGCGAGGTTGAAGTGGATTTTGGAATTCAAACGCAAAAGATCGGTACAGACACTACGGAATTAAAATAATCTCTCAATCCACAATTATACATTAAATTCATAGTAGCATGCTAGGGTTTTTGTGAATTAAATTATGGGCAATATCCATAGATCGATCCGGTTCAGTTTTGGTTTTGGTGATTCGGTTCACGTAAAAACCCTACAATTGGTATCAGAACCAGGTTTCTGATTTATGGCTCTGTTGTTCATAATTGAATTCTATTATGCATGTATGAATTTATTATTGTGGATGTTTGGTTTTTGTTCCTCGTGGCAACCCTTTGATTCAGCCCGCGGTGGTTTATCCGTTTAGGGCTGAATTATTTTGTAAAATCATGAGAAAATCCATGATTAGCATAGATTTGAAAATTGTAATAGAATAGTTTCTGTAATTTTAATTTTTAAATTATGTAATTGGATGGGTCGAGGACGAAGAACGAAGACGGAGCCGACGGAGGGCCGGGCACGGCGGACGACGGTGGCAATGCGGCAGGCGCGACCGAGGGCGTGCGGCGCACGAGGGCAGCACCCACGGCGCGCGGCCTGCGCGCGTGCAAGAGGCACGGCAAGGCAGGCGCGGGCGCGGGCGCGCGGGCGCGGCAGCTGGCAAGCGCGCGGGGTACACGCGCGCGGCCCTGGCCGGCGGCGGACCGGCGGCGGTCGGCCATCGGCGGCGGCTTTGGTCGTCATCGGCTGTTGCTGTCCCGTCGCGGTGGCTTGTGTTTTTGGTGGTTTGCGCAATCCTGTGTAAACCCTAGGTTTGCATTAGGGTTAAGGCAAATCATCAGATCACAAAGGCCTAAAAATCCGAAAGATTTGGTGTATCAATATTTGGAAGCCCTTGAAGATTTGAGAAGATTTGAATTTATCCATTAAATTCAAAATTCAAATTGTATTAGATAGATTTTATTTTCTATTTATTTTGGGGCCACGAGGAATTTTTGTTTGCCTTAATTGTCCTCGTATGATATGTGATTTATTTATGTGCGCAGTTAAGCATGTGTAGATAATAGGAAAAACATGTTTTACTGCTTTTATTATTTACAGCTTTCCAAGCATGCTTATGTGATTAATTTTTTTTGTTGGATTATATTTTGGGAATTTTTGGGCTTGTTTAATTACATGCAAAAATTTGAAAAATATAATGACAAAAGGAAATTATGTGTGCGCATAAAGAAACCTTTTAAAAGAAAAATACTAAGCAGATTTTTTAATTAAAATCAATAGACCTCCACAAAG
>JAPKLW010009541.1:0-12161 GCA_026898455.1 Plectranthus barbatus | reverse complement strand
ACACAGTTTCCGCTGCCAAGTTATACCCTGATATTTCGGGACCAACATCCTTGGTTGTCATCTTTGACAAGTCCTTCTCTATCATGCTCGTGGTTTTAACAAACCAATCTTCTTTGGGAATTTTTTAAAGAATCTGGGCATTCAGATCAGCAACTGAATATTCTCTGCCAAATTTTTTCAACTCACAAACAATATATAGCATTGAATTTGGCTTCCATAGATTTGATATTTTCACCGGGAAGCATTTGGAAAGATTCATATTTGTCAACCGAATTTGCATTTTATTGCATTTCATTTTATCTGTTTGGCATAGAGTGCCAAGGAAATCCCATACTTGCTAAGATCAGCTCATGGGCCATCGGGTCCAGGTTAGCACGGGCCTTGTCCTCGGTTGTCCACTTAGCATATAGCTTTTCAACGATCTCTGGGCCATCGGTTTCTCCGAGTTAGACGTTGACTTTGGTGATCTTTAGAGGTCTGTTTGCTATCACCTCGGCCATCTCCAGGTGGATATTATTTAGCGTAATCAGCGACCTCTTCTTCCATATGTACTTCTCAGCAGAGTACTTTGGAAGCTTTGTAATATTCATCATCTTGATACCTTAGCTAAATCACAGAAACAAGTTCAAGAAAATATGGATCTGGTCCTAAGAGACTCAACAACGATCAGCCTATAAGGACTAACCGGCACTAATACCACTTGTTGGTCCCAAAATCAAAGTAGTTTTATATGCAGCGGAAGTTTAAAATGATTTGCACTTCTGAAAACTGAATCTCAGTTTTTAGTTTTTGAAAACTAAATTTAGCTCAAACTTAATTTTATGTTTCAATTTTAAGTATACACTTTAATACTTAGAATGTATTCAAGGTTTCAAATAAGTATAAAAACTTAAGATGTAGAAACTTAAATGAAGCAGTAAATTGACACAGGATATTTTATAGTGGTTCGGAGCCTCAAGTTATACGTCCACTCTTCCGAACTTAATCGGAAATCCACTGAGTAACAGATTACAAACTCCACACGATCTATATTAGCCCGTCGGAGGCCAATGTCCTTCAACCTGCTAGGTCACTCGCCCTAGAACTTGGTCATCTGCTTCTTTCTTTAATCTAAAGTGAGGATGCACCTCGTAGCCTTCAAACTGGAAAGTTTGGATGTTTGTTGTTCTTCCCAGAACTTTAGTTGTTTGGCAAATCCCGTAAGAATCAAAATCCCAGAATGGAAAACTAATTGTTGTGTTTATTACTTGAAAAGTAATAAACATCAATGATAAGCTTAAGCTTGGAGAGCTAAAGCCTCGTGTTCAGTGACACGGAATATTCAGAAAGCTTGAAATAAAAAGTTAAGCCCCGTGACTTAAACAGACATGGAAATTCAGAGCAATTTTGAGATTTTACTTTGATAGAATTTTTGCTTAGCTTTTCGCGAGTTTCAGGTGCTCTCCTCTGAAATGGTTGTCTGCTATTTATAGGCAGATGTGGTCGACAATTTGAATTCTATCCGTTAGAGACAAGAATTCAGCCGTTAGACACAACGAGAAAGTCGTTCAATCATCGCCATTCTTCTGTCTGCAACAGTCTGCTCTGCGATCTGCTTTTTATCTTTTGCAGTGTACTTTCACATGCTTCTTGTCAGAGCTAAACTCAGTCCGAGGAATTGAAAACTGAGATTCGTCGTACATGATTGGCGATCGACAGACTTTAAGGAATCTTGAATGTGACTTTGAGTTCCACTCGGATTCCTTTTGTCTTCTTACTTTTTACGTGCACTTGAGTTCTGAAATTGAAAACTGAATTCCTCTTAATTTCAAGTTTTAAGTTTCCACTTTCCTTTAGTAAAAACTCAATTTCCAGAACTGACTCTCTGGACATTTCAAGTTTCAAGATTCGAAACATGACTTCAGCTTTTCAAGTTCCTTAGCCTCTTCACTTTATGTTCTGAAACTAGATTCTTGTCTTTCTTCAGAAACTAAGTTTCTGTCTGCTCGATCTTCAGCTCCTAGTTTCTAGTTTTTATAACAACTCGATATATCCTATACAAGGATTACATGTAGAAACATATTAGAAACTTAAAGTTAGTTTTGACACACTAAAACATCAAATAAAATGGTAAATTGAAACTCAGTTTATAACATTTATTAAAAAAAGTAATTATTTACATAGAAACTTGGCCAGAGTCAAGAAAACCACGAAATACATCGACTAAATAAGGAAGTCGACATAGGTCTAGTGATTTTTGACATGATTCGATAATTTGATATGAATTCGTAGGGGTAATTTATTAGACAACAGATAACTAGACAATGATTGGTTATTGCCTAAGCCAACAGTTTTAAATTGTTATGTTAAGTATCTACGACAACAGTTAAAAACTATTATCGTAGGGGGGTATCTTCGACAACACGACCTACGTCTACGGTCCAAATATAGCTACGACAACGATTTTTAACCGTTGTCGTTCTGCGTTTTTCTTGTAGTGTAAGCATATATGGGTTTGTGTCATAATCGTATCTATCTAATAAGGACATGAAATTATTGCGTCATTTTCATGTCGGATCATGTTATCCAATTACATATCGTGTTTGAGTCATGTTCCTGTTACCCACTAAGAAATTAACAAATTATTACTATTTATTTTATTATAAATATTATTACTAACTTATCATTTACCAACTTAATCTAATACTTGTTAATATAGTGTTTGTATTTGCGGTTTAATGAGTCGTATCATGTTTGTAACAGATCTTAACTGATCGTATCACTATTTTGTCAATACAATAACGACCTGACACACATAATTGTCAGTACTGAATGGAAGGAAAATCACAAATTTATGGTGATCAGTCATAGATCAATGACCAAGTGAGCCCCAACCCCCTAAAGCTCCCTAAAATCCTTAACATAGGCTAGTAATTGCTCAAGTTGAAAATGCAAAACCCAATTAAATTAGCCTAATTCACAAACAACTATCATTTCGGATTACTCCAAACTTATCAACATTCTAACTAGGTTAGCAATCTAGCAAACCACCATTCAACACAAAACCCTAAATGAGAGCGATCAAACACACCAACAAGCAGGTGTTAATATCCATATGACACTACAAAAAAATTACAAATTTGCGACGGATTTGCGACCAAAAAAAAAAAGGGGTCGCAATTTAGCGACGGATTAACAACGGAATTGCGACGGAATAAAATTTTAAATTTAGCAACCGAATTGCGACCAAAATATTGGTTGCTAAATATTGCGACCAAAAATTTGGTCGCAAATCTGTCGCTAAGTTCTTTCTTTTTTTATTTTTATATTTTTTAGTGCGTATGATGTATGAGATTATTGTTTGGTTCAGTGGTAACGCGCCCATCACGCGTGCGGGAGGTCCTGAGTTCGAACCTCTTTGAATGCAGGGCACAAAATTTAAGTACAAAAATTGCGACGGATTTGCGACCAAAATGTTTAGTTGCAAAATTTTCGACGAATAAAATTTTTGGTGTTTTTGGTCGCAAATCCGTCGCAAAATAGCAGTTAGCGACGTATTTGCAACCAATTTTGTGGTCGCAAATGATGAATTTTTGGTAGTGAGAAGCAACCATGTTGACTGGAAACAAAGAGTAAAGCCCATAAAATCATATCCCTTGATGAGCTGGACAATTTTCTGCGTGTCAAAAGAAATTACATCATATTTCAACTTGTTACTGGCAAACCAAAGATGGTTGATTGTTGCTCCAAGTGTTAACAACCTCGCTCGATTGAGTATCGTAAATGCACTTCATGTCTTCCTACTGATCCATTTGAGTCCAGTTAGAATTGTAGAGAGTCGCTTTTGCAACCAAGGCCATTCCTTATTAATCCTATTCCAAATAGCCAGGGACAACCTATATTGAAAAAACAAATTAATGTCAATTACACTTCTTGCAATCATTACAAAACAAACATACATGAGAAAGATCAATAACCGTAAAATGAAATTGATCGCTAGTTTCAGCCTCCCTGAATAACAAACCGATCACTAGTCTTTGATTATTCTAAATTAATCGAAGGACCAAGAGATGAAGACTGGTTTAAATGTCTATCTATTGATTGAAGGACTGAGAGGTGAAAATTTTTAGTATGAATAGGAATGTATGATATAATTTTTACTGTCTGGCAAAGAAGTATTAGATTGTATGAATTTAGATCTGATGATTATATATATGAGATTATTAATTAGTGTTCTTGAGTATGAGAGGATATAATCTGTAATTAATAATCTATATTACATTTTCGACCAAGGAAATACAATATTATTGCAGATATCTCACCTGTTGCAAGAGAATTTGATTGATTAGTTATTTGCATACTACAAAAAAAACTATGTCTAGTGACAATAATGTCAGTGACATTTAAATTTTTGTGGCTAAAAATACATTTATAGTAACAGCTATGCATTTTGTCACAAAAAATACAATTTGTGACAATTTTATTAGTCGCGGATATTTATTGTCACTAAAGCTAGTGACAATGATATTTTTGTGGCTAAATATATATGCATAGCAACAATAAATTCTTTCATCACAAAAAATAAGATTTGTGATAATTTTATTAGCTGCGTATATTTATTGTCACTAAAGTTAGTGACAATAATATTTTTGTGACTATACATATATATACTGCAGCAATAAATTTTATCATCACAAAAAATATTATTTGTGACAGTTTCATAAGTTGTCAATATTTATTGTCACTAATGTTAGTGACAATAATTTTTTTGTAACTAAAAATAGTATTTTAGCTACAATTAATTTTTTTTCATCACAATATTTTTTAATTTGTGACAATTTCATATGTTGTAAGTATTTACCATCACTAAAGTCAATGACAATAATTTTTTTTGTTACTAAAATAACTTTATAGTGACAATAACCAAATTTGTCAAAAAAATTATGAATAGTTATAATTTAATATATTATCACAGAATTCGACAACAATTATATTTTTGATGATGTTTTAACAAAATTTCAAAATTTAATAAACTCAACTAGTTCATTATTAATGACTTTTATAAGCTATCAATTTGCTTTCAGTTACATAATATCTAAAACTTTTAAAATCTATGAAAATCTATTTCATACCTCCAAATTTAAGAAATTATATCGTACATTATGTTCTATTAAGTAATTTGATCCCCACCAACTTAACATCATTAAGATTTCATTACATTTTTGGTTAAAACTATTATAATATTTACTCATCTTACAAAAATTATTAATGTCGCAATTAAATAGCAATTGAATATTGACTTTTTATATTTAAGTAATTGAATTATAGAAATATTTGTATATAATTAATAAATATTAATAAAAATTTAAATCTAATCACATTTAAAATATGATTGAAGATTATACTATATTAAAAATTAATCTGTTTAAAGGTAATAAGATTCAAAATGTGTAATTAAGTTAAAACCCAATTTGAATTAAAAATTTAATTATATAATTTAAACAAATATACGCAATTAATTACAATTATTAAATTTTTAATGAGTTTACGTATTCAAAATATTAAGTTATGCGTAAATTTTAAATTGTTTAGTTAAATTATAATTTCAATTACATAATTATGTAAAATTTATTTTAATATAAATTAAAATCTTACGTTATAATTTTTTGATTAAAATTTATTTTTTATTGAACTTTAATTATTACTAATCTTATAAATTAAGAAATTACTACCACTTCGGCACATTCTAAATAATGAAGTAAAAGTAAATATTGTGTATTAGTTTTTAATATAAAATTTATTTTATCAATATTTACATTTTACTTTTATTTATTAGAATTCGCTGATGTGATAGTAGTTTTTAATTTATAAGATTGTCAGGAATTAAATTTATAAAATGTGAAATAGATTCCATAAATTTATTAAGTTTAGATAGATAGACACTATTACCTTATATATATTAATTAACAAAAATATTAATAATTAATCACTTGGTGCAGTGGATGGATATAAAGGATTGAATTCACAGGTAAATGGTTCAAATCCTGTTGGAAGCATTATTTATTGATTTTTTCTATGATTATGTGCAGGTTCCTGATTATTCATAGGTGCGGTGTGATGATCGCTCGGTGTCGGTGGTCCTGATGGCTCGTGGTGCGGCACGATATCGATGGATTCAGCCGATGGTTGGTTGCGGCTCGGTGGTGGTAGGTTAGGTGTGGTGCGGGTGGTTAGCTGTGGCTCGATGATGTTGGCGGTCTAGGTGCGATGCAATAGTTGGGTGCGGTTCAAGACATTGCGGCTTGGTGGTGGCTCGATCGACGGTTAGGTGCGGTGTTGGTGGGTTCAGACAATCTGTCAACAACGGCTAGGTGTTTTAGTGACGATAGATTTTGCTATTAAATTCGAAGTTTCTGTGATAATTAGTGTTTGTGGCTAAAAGATGTTTATTTAGTGACAACACATATATGTGACTATATCATAATATTTTAATAACGACAAATTATGCTACTATATTATAAAGTCTTAGTGATAATTATTGTAGTGGCTAAAACATGTTTATTTAGTGACAACACATCTGTATGGCTATATCATGACATTTTAGTGACGTTTATAGTTTGTAACTAATTAATAGTGAATTAGAGATGAAAATTGGAGTCACAATAAAATAGAGCAATAGTGACAACTATCGTAGTTCGTCGCTAAACCCTTTAGCCACTATTCAGTAGCCACGACATAGCGACGACACACAATATTGTCACTAAGATGTTAGAGTGACAAAATTCATATTTATAGTGACAATTTCTGTCAATTGTTTAACCCTATGAATATGATATATGCTTTCTTCAATTGTTTTAAATCCTACTTTATTTTCCTGTCTACTTTCAAAATCAAAAATTTGTTTTCAATTTCTCAAATAATTTATCCGAAGACTATGTTCCAGTAAATAAGTTATTTCATGACATCATTCCTCATGTGATTGATATAAATAATTTATTTGTTGCTATATTATTAGCTCGTGCCAAGTTGCTAGTCTTATTAGTGATCAATCCCTAACAAGGAGAAATTTACGTAATGAAGGAAATGTATAAGCACAACACCGAGGCATCAAAGAACTGAGACTGTCACTCCTAAGGTAGACTTTCTTATTTAAAATCTAAAATTATAAATTCATTTAAATTTCGAGCCTCGAGCTCAAAATGTGAAATGTGGAAAGCATGATTTCTTTTAAACTATTATCATGATGTAAAACATTTGTGATAACTATATGTCTTTTAAGTTGGGGAACCCCACTTAGAGAAAAACATTTGACGTATTGAGTGTAAAATATTAGCGACGTAATAAGCAAGCTTTAGCGATCGTGTCCTGACATTGAAAGAGATGTCATGGATTAGTGCATTGTAATACTGACTTGTTAGTGTTATGTCCTACTCAAAAGCGCATTGTGGTTGTGGTAGGAGGTCACCTCTCAATCACATTCTTTTTGTGGATAGTATAATTGTAATGAATCTGAGAGCCCTCAAATAAAATATTTTGTTGTCATGGGAGGACTTTGAAATAAAACACTATTAGTGATCGCTATGTAAAACATAACCATTATATATGCATTGTTTTTAGCATGTCTCCACTTAGTAATTAGTCTTGTACATTGTTTTTAAAATGTGCAAGTTGATGTTGATAATGGGTTAATGAGATGTTAGATGAGCTTTCTACTTTTAACCGCATGCCATCAATTATAAGCTATGTTTTTGAAAAAGTAGAATCCATGTTGATTAAATCCACATCAATCGAGAGTCTCAATTATTCCTCTTCCAATAGATATCTGTATTCTTTTGTCCTCATTTGGGTTTAACTGCGTGAATGTTCCTTTTTCTTTTAACTTCTTTAGTGCTGTTAAGATTGCTTTAGACCTCCCCTAGCAATGGTATTTTAGCAAATGTCATCCATTAAAAAATAATAAATTAAATAAAAGTAAATGTAAAAGGCAATATCAAGGGAAACAAGTCATGACTCCATGCTTGTCGGACAATCCATGGTGTCTTCGAATGTCATCCAATCATATGTTGCCACTTGGATACTCATATTTTTTGGATAAATCCACAAAATAATTATAAAAAAATTATACTAAATTTATAAATTTTTTTTCTCTATAAAATGAACCCAATATTGATACATTTTCATTCACAACCAAAACTTCTATTTTCTCTAGTATTTCTTCATTTTGATATCTTTGGGGTTCTGCAAGCTCGTTTTGTTTTTCTTCGACGCCCATGCCTTATTTGGGACAAGGTTGTGATAGGAAAAATCATGATGGCATGCATCATTTTGCACAATATGATAGTAGAAGATGAACGACATACATATCAAAACTATCATGATCCCACAGAGTTTCTCATGGAAGTGCAAAAATTTGGTGCTCATGATTAAATATGTAATTCATTTGTAATTGCACTTTCATGTTTGTTCTTGTATTTGTAATTCTTGTATTTGTATTTAATTTCTATTTCAACTTTTGTAGTTTATATTTTATTATTTATTCAAATATTAATTTTTTAAGTGTATGTAATAAAAATATTATAATTATATAGCTATATAAAAATATATAATTAATAAATTAATAAATAATATTATAAATAATATATATTAAAGTATAAATATAAAAATAAAATAAATTTTAGGTTGAGTGAATGTCATTGTTGTGTGTAAAATTGAGTTGGATTGTGGGTTGTGTAGGTGGATAAGAGATAAATTATTATTTTATTGTTAGGTTGGGTTGTGGAGTATCATTGCTAGAGATTAGGGATGTCAATTTAGCATGGGACCGACGGGTTGGCCCGAATAATCCGAGCTAAATACCGGGTTAGGGTTGAAAATTTCTTAACCGATAAGAAACCGGGCTAAATGGTCCGGGCTAAACGGGTTGCGGGTTAAATGGGCTGGACCCGCCGGGCTACGGGTTGGCCCGACGGGCCACTCCATTTTAAAAAAATATATATAATTAAATTATTAAATCTTGGAAAAATAAATATCAACTATTTTATACTATACTTATTTTATATTTAGATGGAAGTATTTAAATAAATTGTATGTTACACAAATGATATACCTATATTTTTACTACTAAGAAATAATATTTTAAATAAATAATTTAAAAGAATATTTAAAAAACAATTGATTTCTAAAATATTAATTATTATTTTAAATAAATTAAATTCTTAGAATTGTTTAGATTCACAAACTTATAAATTTTTTTAGTAAAACTCTATTTTGTTAAATAAAAACTTATTATAGTTTATTTTAGAGGTAAAATCTGGAATAGCAAAAATTAAAAAGAAAAACCAATGTATAGCAAGTCTTATGAAAAACTCCATAAAATAGCAAAAGTGATATTTTTTAGGTTAAAATGTCTTAATCACAACATCACTTCTCTTGATTTGTGTGAAATGTTTAACGGCTTCTTTCTTTATTATTTTTTTGACACAACTAATTTTTTATTTATTTTCATATTAGTGCAAGTAATTAAATATAATATTTATTGTTCAATATTGTTAAATCGGCTGGAAATGCGCATCCAGTTGGAACTCGAATAAATCCGGATGGAAGTCGGGTTTAAATATAATAAATCATATTCTGCAAAATAGGAAAATATATATTTAATAAATCCTTGGACTAATAATTCGAATGGAAGTCATATGAAATCAGGCTGGAAATACGTCAAGCAGCTGGAAATTCAATTAAATTTCAGATGGAAGTCGGAATTAAAATATATTAAATCTAGAATAAATTCAAATAATCTTTTTTTTAAAATGGACTGGAAGTCGAACAATCCAGCAGGAAGTCGGCTAATTCAGTTGGAAATCAAAAAATCCGGATGGAATGTGGAATTAAAATATATTATATCCAGAATTAATTCAATTAATCTTTTTTTTGAAATTGAGCTGGAAGTAGATCAATCCAGCTGGAAGTCGGCTAATGGAGCTGGAACTCGCGAAATCCGGATGGAAGTCGGAATTTAAATATATTAAATCAACATTATTTTTTAATAATAAAGGCTGGAAATTCGGCTGGAAGTTCAACAATCCAGCTGGGATTCGATCAATTGAGATGGAAGTCGCGCAATATAGTTGGAACTCGGGTTTTATTTAGTTCCATCCCTTTTTCATCTAACCTAAAAATTGGGCGTGAATTACTCAACAATACACGGCAGTATCTGGAATTCAATCGCACGACTGTTCGAACCACCACCCGTCGTCCCCCTCCAATATTATTTCCGGCGACTGCACACCCACCACCGGCGAGAATGTCGACTGCACAGGTATGCATGTTTGTTTATTTTTTTTTGCCAATTTTATTCACTGTTTATAATAAGAAAACCGACTGTTTGGATTTTGATTTGATTATAGGATATGTGTTAGTTTTTGGATTGAATTGCTTTGTTTTTTGTTAGTTATATAATGCATAGGGGTGAATGAATTGTTATCGATTTTGTCCTGTTTTTACCGTGCTTTGATATTGAGTTTTGTGGTTTTGATGTTAGAACCGTGCATGTATGTGATTGCGGTTTAAATTTTTTTTTTTTTTTGGTTTTGATTTGGTGCAGGGTGATTTTATTCGAATTGAAATCCATGGATGCAAACCTAAGACTAATTTATATTATAAATGTAAGGTCCTAGATACCATTAGGAACACATTATATGATGTAGGAAAAGAGGAGTTGGTTAATGACTTTCGGGCAGGGATTTTTGGTTATTTGTTGGATTGGGCGGATAATGGACTTTCTTCTTCTTTGTCTTTAATTGAACTATTTAGTCATGAGATTAAGTCTAATAATCCGGAGTTTTTAAGGTTTAGAGTGTGTGGACATGATCTCATGTTTACACAAAGCGATTTCGCCCTTATTTCCGGTTTGAATTTTGGAACGGCCCTCATCAATCCTACTGCACGCCATAACTTAGAATCTAGTATTGTATTCCGAGTCTTTTGTGGAGGTGAAACCCTAAGTAGTAAACAACTTTTGGAGAGGTTTGAACAGAAAAGAGTTGATTTTACACATAGGTTATTGTACCTCAGGGTAGCTAATATTTTAGCATTTTGGTTTTTTGTACTTGGGTATACTGAAAAAAGGAAAATAGAGAAGTGGTTGTATGTTTTAAGTGAGGATCTTGATGCATGGAACCAATTTCCATGGGGTACATACGCATACAAAGCACTCCTTTATTATAGGACTCATATACCCAATACTCGGAATCAACTTGATGGAAAAGCCCTTCATCTTCCTGGTCCATTTTGGGTACTATAGGTATGAAAATTTCATCATTTATTATCTTGTTATTTATCATTACTATTTGTTGAAATAATCTAATTTTTGGATAATGTTGTCAGGTTTGGACGTATGAGGTCATTCCTCAGTTGGGGCAGGCTTGTGCCCGGCTAGTTAATCCAAATGTTGTGCCACGTATGTTGAAGTGGCGGTTCAGAAGATCCAGTATAAAGGATTGGATAGCTTTTTTCTCCCAACCACTAATATTTTTTATAAATTTTTTATATATTTGTTTTACATTGAAATTGATTATAATATTCTACATGTTCAAAAATTGCAGCTTAATGTGGTAACTGCCCTACCTCCTTCGCCATCGGAGATGAGAAGCCATTATTGGCGATCGGCACAAGGACAGGATATGATGGGTGTGAAATATGTGGGTCCCATATCTACTCAAATTCCAGCTGAAGGTCATGGGTTGGATCTGCAATATCTTGAAGAGGATAACCCTTCAATGGAGATACCATTAGAGGACTTTTCCGGAGTAATGGTTGAAGTAGCGGTGAATGATGAGGGTGCTCACCCACCAGAGATTGTAGAGGAGCATGCCACTGAGCATGCAGCTGAGCAGCCAAATGTGGAGATGGAGCAAGTTTCAGAGCCGGAATCACCACCAGTTAGAAGAAGGAGACGACAGAAACGGGAGAGGTTACCTAGTTCTTCTTCTTCTTCTGGCGGGGAAGAACGTAGGCAAGAGAGAGATGAGAAACTATTCGGGAGAATCAAACAGTTCGTGTTAGATGATATGAAACACTTCATTCGGGATGAAGTTGTTCCAACTTTGAAGGAGTACATTCATGAAGTGGTTACTTCTTCGTGCCGGCGATCAGATGCTTCGTCCTCTCAACCAATGCCACAGAAT
>JAPKLW010009540.1:0-12162 GCA_026898455.1 Plectranthus barbatus | reverse complement strand
GTGGGCTCCTATTTAATTTGGCCCAACATATTAAATAAATAGAGTCCTCTTAGCCCAATCCTCCAATTAAATAAAATGGCTGGGCTTAAATAATTAACCTGGCCCAATCGCGTCGTTATGATAATAATAAATATTACCGAGTCGAATAAATTATTCCGATCGTCCTCCGCGAGTTATTTATCGAATTACACTATTTGTCCTCGCGGCTATAATTCGGATGTCGTAGAGAAGTCGCTTGAAAATATTAATAATAATATATTGGTTGTAGCGACATTTGCTTCGTAATTTATTAAATAAAAAGGTTGGAAAATACGGGGCGTTACATTATGAAAACCTAATCAAATGACCAATTTAATCAGATTAAGAAAAAGCACAAGAATTGATAAACCAATTAAAAATATTGATCGATTTAATCACCTAAACATGCATCCGAGACAATCACATAAACCCTAGAATCTGAATAAGGGTTTACGTACACATATTCATGTTAAACAGAAATATGGAAAGATAAAACCTGTAACACAACTTCATAGAGAAAACAAGCCTTGTAATTGCATCCAATCTTCAAAGGTTCGAGTACAATCCTCACCACAATTCGAAGCAATTAAAGAGCAAGAAAAACTCTAAGGTTAAAGTCTCAAAAGTGGCATAATTCTGAAAACTCGCCTAAACAAAACAATATATACTAGGTTTAATTGTCCCAACATGGAAATAACTTAAAAGCATTAAATTCCACCAGCACGACCCGGATTTCGATCGACACAAATTCTGTCGATCGAAATGGGCTCTAGAAATCAAACTTTTGAAGGCTCTGTCGACTGGTTGCCTCAGACATCCCTGTCGATCGACAGGACTTCCTCTTCTGTCGATCAGCTTGATATTTCAACGAACTCTAGTTTTCCAACATTCCTCTGTTTCGATCGACACAATTCCTGTCGATCGAAACAGAGCACACCACTAAACGGTTCTTTTTCAGACTTGGTCAATTTTCACTCCAAAAACCTGTATTTTTCAGCATAACAAACAACTCAGACATAAAACTCATGCCATGCTCGGAATTTAAAGTAAACACACAATAATTCTATCAAAACAACCTAAAAATCCATAGATAAGTGAACGAAATAGCGCTCTTATCACTTATGTGATTAATTTCTTGTTGGATTATATTTTGGGAATTTTTGGTCTTGTATTATTACATGCAAAAATTTGGGAAATATAATGACAAAGAAATTATAGGTGCGCATAAAGAAACCTTTTAAAAGAAAAATAGTAAGCAGATTTTTTTAATTAAAATCGATAGACCTCCACAAAGTGGTTCTAGGCTGTAAGTGTATCTCTCGTTCTAGTAAACGTCTACGAGTGTACCTTGCTAGTTCCTAGAGGTGCATGGGTACGGTTGTTGGGATTTCTAGACAAACAATTTAAATCATGTGAATAGTGGGAGGGCTTTGCGTAAACGTCTACGAGTGTAGCTTGCGTAGATCTCTTTCACAAGTATTCTAGGATTGATTGAAATTATAGATAACAAAAGCTTTAAGGGCTGTGCGGTATGGTTACGTGCCATGCTAAACTGTCTCTTTTGGCCGGAGTTAAATTTGTGGTTAATTGCTTAGAAGCATCTTAGAATATAATTATGTAAACTACGTTTCGAAACAAATTATGATTATCCTAATTTTTTCAGAAGAATAAGAGAAAGCAATTTAATCTCACAGGTTTCTTTCTTTTCTTTTCCCTGACGCAAATTTGTATGTTTGTGTGCAGTTATTCAATCCAAGACTTGTTTTTCTAGCAAACTAAGGCGGTTCTCTCTCTTACAGTTTTGGTTTGATTTGGTGTAACCCTACCGATACAGGTGTAGTTGAATGAAGCAGTAGGTGGTGCTGGAAGAGGAAATTAATGTCGTCTTATGCAGCACTGGTTTCTCTCCTCGGCATTCTGGGAACTCTCCCTGATCGGGGCCGGCTGCTGATGATCATCAATAACAATTCTCAACTCCAATCCCTCCGTCAAAAGGCCATTTACTTGCTCGATTTTCTTGACAACTCCGCCACTTGCGAGGCAGCGCTTGAAACAAAGATAAGGGAGGCAGCTTACATGGCAGAAGATCTTATCGAATTCCGTACGGTTCGGACCCACAGTAGAAGCTTGCTCAATTCATTTCAATCTTGCTTCCGCCGCCTTCTTTTTTTCTCTATCGTATTAATCATTGCAAGTAATCTGTTTCCTGCGAGTCTTACGAAAATGCAAGTGATATTCATGCTCTGCGGTGTGACACCCGTCCTTCTTGCCATCGTCACTGGCCCCATCCATGCCGCATGCTCAGCCGTAAATGTATCTCATGAACAAGAAACTCAACATTTGCGTCGGGTATTATATGATTTCGATAACATCGTGAAAGAGGTGGCTCAAATTAAGGAGACGCGCCGTGACATGAAAATGTCGGCTCATTCAGTGTTGATTTCTCTCCGGAAGATTCTACATTCCAACCTTGATTCTGCAACTGTTTACAGCAGATCCCAACTGGAATGCCTCCACCAAAAGGTGATTTTCTTGCTTGATTTTCTACAAAATTGTTCTACTTATATGACGAGCCATAAATCAGAGCTGGAGATTGTGGAGGTGAAGATCAATGAATCAGTTTTTAGTGTAAAAGCTCTCACTGAATTCCAAATCCCTGCGCTGTTTATTATGGGTTCTTATAGGAGAGGTGTCTGGGAGCTAATGAAAAGCTCGTTAATTTTAATTATAGTTTATTTTTTCGCCACCATCATACAACTATTTCTTTTACTGAGCTTGGAACATGAGATCACAAGTTACATGGCTGCTTTATTATTCATAAGCGGTTTGGTGCTTGCATTTGAAGTTCTTGAAGCCTCAATGAATCCTGTGCTGGAGAATCAAGATTTGCGTCAGTTAATAGATGATTTCAGTGTCATCGTGGGATATGTGATGGAGATTAAAGATGCCTGTGGTAACCCAAACAACTTGTCTGGTACTGCTGCTTCGCGTGGATGGGGTTTGGGAGGAACTGGAAGGAATTTTGTAGTGGGACTTGATTTTGACTTGGAGCATATGAGGGATCGTCTGACTCGGGATTCACCCAAACTTGAAGTTGTCTCCATTGTGGGAATGGCAGGCATTGGCAAGACCACTCTTGCCAACCAAGTTTATGAGGATCCTTACATAGTTGACAAGTTTGATGTTCGTGCTTGGATAACAGTTTCTCAAGAGCGTCCATTTCGCGACATCCTTCTAGGCCTTTTAGATTCTGCAAAGAAGCTCACAAAGGAAATGCTGCAGGAAGAAAATGATGACAGATTGGCTACTCAGCTCCACCAACATCTGATAGGTAGAACATATCTCATTGTAATGGATGATGTGTGGGATATAGAGATTTGGGACTCTGTGAAAAACTATTTTCCTGAGAATAACAATGGAAGCCGTGTCCTTTTAACTTCTCGGTTATATCATGTGGCCACTCATCCCAAGTCTTGTACCACTCTTCACCAAATGAAATGCCTCAACGCTGATGAAAGTTGGGACCTACTTTGTGAAAAAGTTTTTGGAGCAGAAACCTGTCCATTGGAACTGGAATCCATTGGAAAGGATATTGCTCGGAGATGCAGTGGACTTCCTCTTGCAATTATTGTGATTGGAGGTGTCTTGTGTAAGGACAAGCGAAGTGAAACCTGGAGAGAGATAGAAAGAGACATAAACTCAAAATTGGGACAAAATAAAGAGAGGTATTTGGAGATACTAGGTTTGAGCTATAACCATCTGCCTCACCACTTGAGGCCATGTTTCCTCTACATGGGGGCTTTCGTGGGGGACGCCGAGATCCCTGTCTCCAAACTCATCAGCTTATGGGCAGCAGAGGGATTTCTGAAACCATCTACTTCTAAATCCCTTGAAAAAGTGGCTGAGGATAATCTCAAAAATCTCATTGATCGAAATCTAATCTCAGTTTGTAAGAGGAGTTGCAATGACAAGATTAGAACATGCAGCATGCATGCTCTACTAGGGGACGTTAGTCGGCTAAAAGCTTGTGAGGAAGGTTTTCTTCATGTTGTGCAGTGGGGTGGAAAAGTAAGGCATGGCGAGACTCTTCGTAGAGCAAGCATTCGTTCAGATGCTCGACTAGTCGATTCTGGCCCCAGCTCCAGGCAAGATCATTTTTTAAGTCATTGCTACTATGTACGTTCTTTTCTGTGTGCTAGTAAGCTTTTTAGTCACCATCATGTTGCTTACTTAGTGTATGTCAGAGTGCTGGATGTGCTAGTAGTTCGCTTCAGTAAGTTTCCGGACCAAATCACGGGACTTGTTCTTCTAAGATATCTTGCTTTCCACTGTGATGGTCTGCTTCCTCCATCCATGTCAAAACTCCAGAATCTTGAGACAATTGTTTATCATCATTCTTCATCTTGCACTCGCAACGACTATCCCTTGTTTCAATGGGTGATTTGGAGTATGCCAAGTCTAAGGCATTTCTATGTGAAGCCAGGCTGCTACTTGTCTGCTCCTCTTGGTTTCACACTTGCAAACTCTGGTGGGTATCAGAAACTTCAGATGGAGTGAAGGCATCATCAAAAGAATTCCAAATCTCAAGAAAGTGGGAGTTTCATATGATGTCTCATCTTCTGTGGATTGGGCTTCATACCAGTTGCAAACCATAGTTCATCTAATTCAACTCGAGAGTTTGAAGATTAGTATCGAGTACAACGATGAAGGATCTGCCATTGCCAGAGACCCACCAAAGCTTGCATTCCCTCAGGAGCTGAGAAAACTGAGTGTAAGTGGCAGTGGAATTCCTTGGGCGAGCATTGGTGGATTGCAGAGTCTTGAAGCCCTGAAACTTAGATGTGAAGCATGCAGCGGGGAGTCATGGAAGACGTCTGAAGGGGAGTTTCCTCAACTGATGTTCCTGCTACTGGAAGAGATGAGTTTTAGGCGCTGGGAAACCTGTGCAGACCACTTCCCTCGTCTTCGACGCGTGGTGATAAGGTCGTGTGGGATGCTAGAGGAGATCCCTGAAGCTATAGGTGATATTCCAACCCTTGAGATGATCCACTTGGTAGACTGCCCTACTCCTGTTGTGGATTCTGCTATCCAAATACGAGATGATCAAGAATACTTGGGGAATGAGAGCCTCAAAGTTTGTACAGCAGAAGTTGCTGTGTTGTGAAGTTTGTGAGCTGTGATGGAATGTAGGTGTGTGTCCGTTGGTTGTTCTTGTCTATGCTTCAAGTTTAGAAACAATAATAAATATAAATTCCAAACATATTTATGTTGGATGAATTTAATATCTGCAATCCTTCCTTTTTACCTCTGCAACTCCATTGTGTCATTTACTAATTCTAAGCTTATCCCATCATCCATGTATGGAGATGCATTGATATTTCCAGAACGCATGCAGGAGCAGGAATCTCCTCATTTTATTTGTTGAAAGGCTGTCTATACATGAACTATAACAGTAGATAAAGGTTGATCCAAATGCTTTTGCTTTTAATTAAACAAACTTGTAATAAGCATCATTTTCTTCCTATACAAATAAAGAGAAACTCAACCACCAACTTTGAGGAAAATATATTGTTTCTCTGCAATCACATTTATACTTTTAATACCAATATTCTACTACCCGACTGTCATTCTTCCTTTCATATTTCGTTATTGTTGTGCTCATTATAAACTCATTAACTAGCCACTTTTTTTATAAATTTTGAGGACCTTATCTTTTAACCTAATTCAAACCTCAACAATTACCTAAAGTATATATACCATAATCTCACTTCAACATATTAAATAAGTAAGAAATGTATATGGATGATATGATAAACTCTAACTTCTATTTATCTAACTTTTAAGCATGATCATTAATCAGGTTGAACTAATCCAAACTTGAATGTTTGGTTGCCACCACATTTTAAACTAATATATTCAAATGTAGAATTAGTGGGTATAAATCTAACCTGACATTTTAACTTTTATTTCAATACTTGTTCTCACAAGCATGATTTTTTTATAATTTTAACTTATATTTATTTAAATACTTTTTTATTTTGATTAAGAATAAGTTTTGATGAAATCAAATGCATTATTTTCTTGTACCTAAAAGATTTTAGTTTAGCATTTATTACTAACTGAAACATAAATTTTACCAAATTGCTAATTTCTTTTTTTCAAATGAACTTACTCAACAGATTTTCTCATGAATCAAATACAATTAAACTCAAGTTTGATTCCTATGAATAATATGTTCATTTCTTGGTTTCTTAGCTTATGTTTTCCTATGAACTGCATGCAGTACATTAAAGATTCCAAATACACTATTTAAAAAAAAAAAAAAAAAAAAATCCAACTACAGATGGTAAGAAAGTGGTATGAAGTAGAACATGTTGTAAGAATGCAGTAAATGTGTCATATATACTCGATGAGAGATGTAAGCAGGGTGATATTCAAGGATGCACAAATCATCCAAAACCCCCCTTTTCATCCATCGACATCGGAGGTGGTGAGAGACAAAACAAGCAGTTCAAGTTAGGTTCTTGGTGGTTAGGGATAACAAAATCAAGAATAGGTCAGGGTTCTACCACCACTCTCACATGCTCAGGTTCTGTGGCAGCAGCCGTTTCCGCCTCACGGACAGGGCGGAGAAACCCCTGCAGTCTCAACAGATTGGGAGTCTGGTTTCTCACATATTGAGTTGTTGTGACAACACTCTCTGTATCTGACTGGATATTTGACAATGCACTCAGGTCCAGGTTCGGGAAGACCCAACACCGGCATCTCGGGCATTTCACGTTCAGCCGAAGCCATTCGTCGATGCACTCCACATGAAAGTTATGAGCACTAGGCAGGCCCCGAACCTGCATGCATGATTTTCTAATGAGAAACCTGTATGGGTCGGGAATCATAGATTCGGGTGAGTTCTTTTGACTTAGAAAATTTACGAGCAACTGAATGAGGACGAGGGCCAGTAGATGCAAGAATGAGGGGGGAACAGGAATTCAGAACCAAAAACTCCAAATTTGCAGTTGAACTGTTTTTCGGGTAGAGAAAGATGAGCAATCAGTGACAGCTCTATTTAACAAAGATAAACTGACCTCACGGAACTCCTCCAAACATATAGGACACTCGCTGCAATCAGTAGGAACTGACTTCAGCCTGAACTTTGGAAGTTGTTGAATAAGTGCTTCTCTCTGCATTTCCAGATTCAAATATTACAGCCACGGCATAAATGAATGTTATTTTGAGCCACAGAGAAATAACTACAATTAGTACATTTCTGAATCGACCTGAGCTGGGGCCAAGTAGAGTCCTGGGTGGTATGTAGCAGCATCTTGGCCCATTCCTCTCATCTCCTGACCAGCAGCTTCAATTGCCCAATCTTGCACTCTAACCAGGTCAACAACAACCTGTACCGGAGAGGGAGAGACAGAGAGATCAAGAAAATGTAGAGGTTAGACGTAATGTTATATAGTGAATAACCAAGTAGATTCAATGAATGGATTAAAACAAAGATAGTGATGTTCATGTAACATTGAATCAGTATCAAAATTGAAATTATAGCACCATAACTGAGAATCATAAGTCTAACATGAATGGTGATTCTTCATTGACAGTAGCATGGATGTTCAAAGAGATGTACACCATTGCCCATTTTCAGTTCATGCAACCGGCCCTAATACATACAATATATGTCAAGGGTATTTTAAAGAAACACAATCCAACGAAGTATGGGTGGGTTTGTAGCCATGGATTGATGATCAAAACTTTGTCCCAATATCACATCAACCAAGTGAAGTATTGTTGAATTTGCGTATATAATTAGATATCTCAGAACAAACTATCAGTTAATGCACTTACTCCGTATTCAGAAACAGGGATCCCTTGTTGAGCACGCAATAGATGAGCCTGCCAACCACTGCAGAATAAAGATGAAGTAAATCAGGAAGAAGCTTAATAAATCTCAGAGGAAGTAAGGGAGGTACAGACAGGCGTGATACCCAGCTCATTTCCATTCAACATTCAAGAGAACGAGCAGAAGACAGTATAACACGCGCAACTTTAATTGAAAGCAGATAATAAATGCACAAGTAGTCTTCAGGAGTTTTAATAAAAGAACGACTAACCTTTCCAAGACTGATGCAAGCAATGCATAGCTGAAAAGCAGCCAAATGAGGAAACCCCATTTCTGATCATATTCTGGCAACTAAAAATGATTCTAATCTATACATTATCTCTATTCTAATTGTCTAGCTATGAAATACTACCTCATATTTAGTAAGATAAAGAAAAGTGCTTACACAGTTTTTGAACAAGTGAACCACAGAGTACCGATGATCGTCCAAGCAAAAAGGAAGGGATAAAGTAGCAGAACAAGGATGGACAGTACAACAATCCTTCCATAATAACGTTTACATCTCTGCTGCCAACCAAGATCCCTGAATAAATGTCAAAACAAGGAAACAGCGTTAAGGTTATTATAAATAGCATATAATCTGTGGAAAACCGGATAAGACACCACACATCTCCAGAATTTGAACTTTTGGCAACCAAATTGCGGGTTTTATTCCTCTGTTATCAAAATGCACCAGTTATCAAGATTCACTGCCTAAATATTTGTTTTTTTTTTCTTTTAAAAACTAAAACATTATACAGCCTGAACTCATTTTAATACTACTTGTAATTCTCCAATAATGTTGCAACCAAGATTTGCATCCATTACATCCTAGATAAAAGATAGCCTGAAACTAGAATATATAACTAAGAAAAAGCTGACAAATAAAAAAAGGACTCTCAACTCTGAAGAGGATCTTGACAATAAGCAACACCACCTAGACTACTACCGTCTTAGAAATTTAGAATTCAATAGTATCACATAAATATAACACTCAAAGTTTGAATTTGAGAAGTCCTCACAATCCCATTCCAGCAGCCAAACCATTATCCAAAAACACCAAGAGACAGAAAATGAACATTGTCGTGTAGTCAACCTAATAATTGAAGAGAAAAATCACTTCGAGGTTAACCTCAAGATTCTCAGCAATACATGGACATCCATTTTTCCTGTCCAAAAGCTTGTAGGTAACTTACAACTATCCATATGTTCAATGGGTGTGTACATGAATGTTATCTCTTCCAATTAATTGCCACGATAATTCTAACAAAATAGTTAAGAAACTATCCAACATCGATTATAGCAATTGCGATCAGACAATCGATAGATTAATTTACATCAAACTGTTTGAGATTAATAGTATAAAAGCAAAACCCGAACGCTTAAAGACGATATCATTAATCAAGAACTGAAACCTATTCATTCAGTAAAAGGATACATACTGGTGGCAAGCATTGACAAGAAGAACCCATCATACCTGCAAGAATTCAGAATCCCATGTTAAAAATGACAATTTAAACAAGAAAAACCCAAACCATCATAACATAAGCGCCCTAAAATTCAAAAAATTATGCAGCAACTGCACCACTCTTTTCAAAAGAATGATATTTCAGCTTCATTCACTAATAGAAAGAAACTGAAAGTTGCAATGGAAGGCCTACCACTTGAAATCAACCCCCTTTATCGCCAATGAAGATCCCAACTCTGAATTCAAGACTTGAGTTTCATTTCACCAATCCAAACGAAACAAGATTTTGACATGAAGAAGGTAAACTGACTAACTGAGTGTGCGTAGACGGTAGCCCCAATAACCAAACGAAAAAAGCTTGATTTACGGTAAAGTATTCGGTTTTGAATTATCAAAAAAAAAAATAATAATAATAATATAAATATTGTTGTTTCAATAAAATTAATAAATACATACATCCATCATATTCATAATCTGGATAATTGATACGTCGTCCATGGGATTACAAAGTTTGATGAAGAAGTAATCTATTAGGATTAACTGGACATTTTATTTAAAGATAAGATTTTGATCCAATATATCATATTTTTATATCATTTGTAATAAAAGGAATTAATTTGGAAAGATGTCATCAATTCAAGCATCAAAACATTTCAATTTTCAATTCTCATTAAATTAAATTAGGGTGGTAGTGTAACATATCAAAATCCAAATATGAATCCTATCAAGAGAAAAGGAAGGACATGCCCCTTTCTTTGGAATTGCATATTTGCATTCCATCTTTTTACATAAATAGTCATGTTTTGATCAATCACATGTTTATTTGGGATTTAATCAAATGCTATATTTTAATAATAATTAAAGTTTCCAAGAAATAGAAATCATTTAGGTATGTATCTAAACAAATATTTCTTCATTCCATGGAAATACAAATTTCTTTTGCGAAAATGATTATTTGAAAATTTTAAATTGTCATTATTATAAAGTCATTCAAGAAATTTCCAAAATCATATCAGAATTATCCCTACTATTTACCTAATATTAAAATGTCTTGAATTTTACTAATCATATAGCAATTAGGGATAAGAGTTAATTTAATCCTTCGATTATTCTGACAGGATCACTCTTGCCCCTCTTTGACTATTTGAGTCAATTAAACTTTTTAATTTTAAAAGGGAGCTCAATCTAACCCCTCAACTTGACTGTTTTACCCTAATTAAGAAATAATAGAATATATATTTACTTTATTGTTTTATGCTAGTTTTAAATTATTTCTTACTTTTATATCACTTAAATTATTTTTTATTTGTAATTTTAATTTGTATAAATAGAAATATTTGAAATAATAAATATATCTATTAGTAAATAAAATTGTATATAAATTTAATTTAAAAACTAAATTAAAATAAATAAGAATTGTATATAGTTTATTATAAAAAATATTTATTTATCACGTCTATCGGATTGATATTTAATAATTAAAATTTAATTTATACACCAATAAATTATATTTTAATTGATTTTAATTGAAGCTAAAATAATAAAAAAATAAGCATAAATATACTACAACTATAAGCTAAAACAAATTTAGCAAACAACACCGAGATATTTAAAAATAATAATCATAATAATGATGAAATAAAAACTGTAAATAATAATTATTATATTATAAACTGATTTTTTTTTTTTTCATTTAAGCTTCAACAACTTTGAACAGTACAATATTTTATTTAGAATTATAAATTTGATTCTTAAAAATATTGACTTCAGAAAAATGGGTATACTTATACTATTATTTATAATTATTTATGAATGACATATTAATATTTTTGTGTTGATTTAATAAAATAATTTAAGAGTCAAAACCTTAAATAGCCACTTTCATTATTTAAAAACCTTAAATATCCACTTTGATCTATAAATTCAAGAAATAGCCATATTCTATAAACACCCCTACTTTTCATATATCATTTTCACAGTATCATAAATCAATCAAAAAAAAATGTACAACAATATGATATTACACAAAAATTAGTATTTATTATTATTTTTAAATATGATATAGTAAATGGTGTTATTTGATTTTCGTCGAGAAATTTTAAATTAATTTGAATGACTTTTATAGTGTCATTGTCTTATAAAATCAATATGAATGTTAATTTAATTATTGAAATAAATATATTTAATTGATTTGTTAAATTGTTAATTGAAAAAGAAGAAAACCTGAAAAGAAAATTAGATTTAATTGTTAATCGCAGGGTAACTGTGCCATTAAGGCCTTTTTTTTACTTCATTTTTTATTTTATTATTAAATTGATTAGCTTAATTTTATATGTTAATTGCATTCTATTTTAAAATCACAAGCCACTCAAATGCAATGGAGTACTGAATGGATAAAATCACAAACTATTTTTTTTAAATTTTAATTTATTAATTTTTTAAAATCATTAAATTTTAATTATATTATGTTGTTTCTTTAGTCATAAATCACAAACAAAATCTCTCTGTCCATTTAAATTTCCAATAATTAATAATATATTGTTGGGAAATCTGTCTAAGGTTTCCTCCCCCAGTAGCTTACTTGTTTAGATTATAGTTTTGGTGGATCAAATCCTAAGTCCTACCAGCGTCAGTTGTCTCTACATAGCTCTAGTCTTAAATGTAAAGTCCTGTTTAGGTCTTTTGAATTGTAAGTCGCAGCTGATCAAGACTCATGCTGACACTGTTCACCAGCATTAGAAACGCTTACAACTGGCTACTGTTCACCAGTTGGGAAAAGTTTCATCAGCAGGCGGCT
>JAPKLW010009539.1:0-12163 GCA_026898455.1 Plectranthus barbatus | reverse complement strand
TGGAGTCCTAGGAAGTATGTTAATTTGCCCATCATACTCATCTGGAATGAGTTCTGCATCAGTTGAGAAAACTTCTCACAGAGAGACATATTCTTTGACCCGAATATAATGTCATCGACATATATCTGCACCATTAGCATATCATCAGCATCCTTGATAAGGAAGAGAGTCCTGTCGATCTTCCCTTTCCGAAATCCATTACTGATTCGGAACTGTGATAGCGTCTCGTACCAAGCCCTGGGTGCCTGTTTCAATCCATACAGGGCCTTTCTCAGCTTGTACACTTTGGTGCCTATTTCAAAGCCTGGAGGTTGTTTGACATATACTTTCTCCTTTAGCTCGCCATTTAAGAAGGTGCTCTTCACGTCCATCTGGAATACCGTGAAACCATGATACGCTGCATACGCAAGGAACAACCGTATCGCCTCCATTCTTGCAACTGGTGCGAAGGTCTCGTCGAAGTCGATGCCTTCACATTGCTTGTAACCTTTGGCGACTAAACGAGCTTTGTTTCTGATTACAATGCCATTCTCATCTCGCTTGTTCTTGAAAACCCACTTGGTGCCAATCACTGACTGATGTGATGGTCTCTCTACCAAGTCCCAAACATTGTTGCGAGTGAATTCCGCAAGCTCTTCTTGCATGGCATTAATCCAATCGGCAGATTCTAGCGCAACTCCTATGGAAGTAGGTTCCACTTGAGAAATAAAACAAGTCAGGAGCGCACTGCCGTGTCGAGTCTGAACATAACCTTCTGGATCACCGAGAATAGCATCGGATGGGTGATTTCTCAGCCATTTGGGAAGATGAGAATCTGCTGGAATTGGTTCTTCTGTCCTGATGACTGGTGCTTCCTGAACTTCACCAGTCGGAGCTGCAATTACAACTGGTGGTTGACCTTCACCAGTCGGAACAATCTCTTCGTCAGCTTCACTCTCTGACTGATCTCCTGATCCTTCTGCGGTATCTACACCGTCAGCTGGTGCATCCACTCCAGCTGGTTCATCGTCTTCTTCTGGAATTTTTGAGCCAGTTCCACTCAGGGAGATTGAGTGTAAGGTCTCAGCAAGGTCAATTGCATCACCGACCCTTCCGGATTGCTGATGGGCAACCGAGGATTCTGGTTGTGAAGATGATCCAGTCATAGGTCTAGTCAAACCAGTTGGTTGAGCATTGGAAGAATTCCTGCCCAACTGATCAACGACATCATTGACCTCAGGAACATCTTCAGCCAGTTGTCGTAATGTCCTGCGCACTAAAGTAGCTTCATCAAAAACAACATTGCATGTTATTTCCACAAGTTTGGTGGTCTTGTTAAATACTCTATAGCCCTTGTGAGCGGGATGTCCATATCCGACAAGGACACCCTCATCAGCCTTAGGCGAAAAAGCATTTAACTTCGACTTACCATTATTATGGACATAACATGGTGAACCGAAAGCACGAAGATGATCTATAGAAGGCTTACGACCAAAATAAACTTCGTAGGGAGTTTTCTTGAGTCTGTCGTTGATCCCGCTTCTATTTTGAGTATAGCAGGCCTTCACCAACGCTTCTCCCCAAAAACTCTGTCCTAAGCCGGATTCTGCCAGCATGGACCGGACCGCTTCTTTCAGCGTCCTGTTCCTACGTTCTGCCAGTCCATTCTGCTGCGGTTGCCTTGGTGCAGATCTTTCATGCTTAATGCCGGCTTCCGCGCAAAAATCCATCAGCAGACTGTTGCAGAATTCCGTCCCATTGTCTGACCGTATCCGCTTTACCATAGCTTCTCTCTGTTTCTGTGCTTTAACAATCAAATCTGGAAGAATGATTTTCACTTCATCCTTGGTTCTGAGAAGCTTTACCCAGGTATAGCGCGAGTAGTCATCGACTACCACCAGCGAATAACGTCTTCCTCCAATGGTTTGAGGTGCTACTGGTCCAAAGAGATCCATATGTAGCAACTCGAGTACCCGACTGGTACTGGGGCAGACTGGCGACTGGTTCTTGAAGGACTTCTTAGTTTGCTTGCCCTGCTGGCATGCTTTGCAAATCCCTTCCTTCTTGAATCCTCCCTTGGGAAGTCCTTCCACAAGATCATGCTTGGCCAGGTAGTTGATAGTTCTGAAATTCAGATGACTCAACCTTTTGTGCCACAGCCAGTTAGTTTCCATAGTACTGGTGGCCATGAAGCATGAATCTGTCTTCCCGCTTTGCCAGTCGACAGTATAAAGTCCTCCGTTCCGAATACCTCTCAGCTTGATCTCGCCAGTCTTCTCATCCTTGATCTAGCACTCTGATTTCTCAAAGTGAACTGTGTAGCCACTATCGCACAGCTGACTGATACTCAGGAGGTTGTGCTTGAGAGAGGTAACAAGGGATACATTTATAATTCTGACATCGTCCTTCTCGATGCAGCCCTTGCTAATAACTCTGCCCTTAGAGTTATCACCAAAAATAACTGGAGGTCCTTTGACCTTGATAAGATCTGCAAACAAATCCTCTTCACCAGTCATGTGAGCTGAACACCCACTATCTAAGATCCACTCTCTCGACCTCTGAAGCTGTGTTGCATGATCCTGTACCTGCAAGAAAGATAAAGAATTTATTTAGGTCCCCGATCTTCTGCGGGTCCTGCAGGGTTAGATCGCTGAATGATTCCTTTCGGAATCCAGACTTTAGTGATTTTCAGCTTGGTTTTACCCTTGCTGATATCATCAGTAGCCTTTCCCTTCCTTTTGAAGTAATGCATGAGTTTGGTTTGGGAAGGTGTGGTTGTGTGTGTAACTCCTTTGGAAGTATTCTTCCGCTGAGAGTTTCGGAAATATTTTTCCGGTTGTGTGTGTTGCCTTCGTGGTCTCTGGAAGTGTGGACCACCATGGCTAGCCTTCACAGCCCTTTGAGAAAACTTGTGATTGGGCTCAGGCCTCTGATAGGTATTCCTCCTATCAGGTATTATCCTTCTCTCAGAGTTACTCTGAGATTTGGACCCCTTGTAAGTATGCTGGTGATTGGCATACTGACGAGGTTGTGTGTGAATTCCCTTGACAGCTGGTGCTGGCTGTCGGATTCCAATGGTAGCTGACGCTGACTTCATTGCCTTAGAATTATTCGGCTTAGTCTGCGTCTTAGGGTGTGCCGGCGTCCTGTCAGCAGAGGATTTTGCCAGTTGAGGTTTTTGTCGTGATGACTCACCTATGAATCTGGTCTTATTATTCCTGTGCTGATCAGCCATACGGGACTGACTGGTTTTACCAGCTGGTGCTGATGCATTTATCAGTTTGCCCTTACCCTTATTAGCTGTGAGTTCGGGTTGGTTTATGCTCAAATCCTTTACAAATCCCAACCCGGATTTATCAGTAGGCTTTCTCCAATGAAGGAGAGCCTCTTCCAAATTCTTTGAGCCTTTGTTCAAATGATTTATTTTATTGTCTTGCTCAAGGACAATCTTTTGAAAGGTATCTCTCTCAGTTTTTAAAATTTCAAAATTTTTGAGCAAATCTGAGTGAGTTTCTTTCAGAGTGGCTAACTCTACACCGAGTGACCTAGATTTTTCAATCTCATTGGTCAAAATAGAAATCTGATTTTTTAGCGAGGTGTTTTCGCTAGCCAAGATATTCTTTATTTCGTAAAATTTAAGAAATTCTTGCTGAAGAATATCTATGGTGACAACCTCTGAGTCGGAGCAATGCGACTCAGCATCGTCTAGGATGCGTGGAGACATGATGTGCAATGAGGGAACAGATTGTACCTGGTCGTCAGCAGCAAGTGCTTGTTCCCCCTCACTGTCAGCAGATTCTTCATGTGCTTCCTCTCCGAAAGCTACCATCAGCGCCAGTAGCGCTTCCTCTTCTGACTCTTCATCTGACTCATACTCTCCATCATCATGGTCAGGTATATCAGGAACCTCTGTCCTTGTCAGCATGGCCTTAGCAACGGCCTTGGATGCACGCTCTTCAAAGAGCTTCTTCAGCCTTTCCCGCTCTTCTTTATCCACTTGTGGACATTCAAATTTAAGATGGTCAGGGGATTGGCACTGATAACACGCGCGGGGAGCTCTCTTGACGAACTTTCCATCAGATGAGCCGAGAGAAACTCCCTGTTTCGCCTTGGCTTTCTCCAGAAGTACAGCCAGACTCTTCATTTGTTGCTCAAGATCTGCGATAGAGCTCTCGCTGCCTTTTGAGTTAGATCCCGATGGGGATGGGATCTCTTTCTGCTGGTTGTGCGGCCCAGCAGGTCTGTCAGGGTGGAAAGGCTTCTTGTGCTTCCACTTGAAATCCCTCTTGACGAAGTAGGCTTCGTCTTGTGTTTTGATGCTGGGAGATCCAACGGTCCGAATGGCTTCATTTTTGTTCACCATTTGGATATCCCACTCATGTGCTTGGAGCTGAGCAAATAGCTCCTTGGGAGTCATCTTGGATAGATCCTTCTCCTTAAGAGACGTAGTCTTCACAAACCAGTCCTCCTTGGGCATCTTTGACAGGATCTTTGCATTAAGCTCTGCATTCGAGTACTCCTTGTCCAAAGACTTCAGCTCGCTGACTATGGCATTGAATCTAGCCTCCATCTCCTTGATGGTTTCACCAGTCAGCATCTGGAATGACTCGTACTTGTCCACCGCAACTTGCAACTTGTTGCGCTTCATCTGATCTGTATCCTTACAGAGACTATCAAGGTAGTCCCAGACTGCCTTGGCGCTGTCAAATTGGAGGGCTTCCTCCATCAGCGGATCTGGAAGAGATGATAAGATCATCTCGAGAGCAACGGAGTCCAGTTGATTCCGCCTCCTGTCTTCAGCGTTCTATTCTTCTGGGGGCTTTGGGATCTCAGCAGCTGGGCGATCTCCTAGCTGGTGTTGTGTCTTGGTGATCTCGATCGGCCCTTTCTCCAGCACGTCTTTCATCTCCGGATGGACGCTTTTCAGCTGAATGAGCGACCTCTTTCGCCACATAGTATGCTTGTCCGGATTGGAGTTGAGCAGCTTCGGGATATTCATCTTGCGTACCTGAGCTAAACAACAGACAGACAAAGTGGAGTGCAAGGAAACTTGGATCTCGGTCCTAAGCGACTCAGTGTACGACCAGTCTAGAAAGACCGACCGCGCCTGATACCACTTGTTGGTCCCGGTTTTTCAGAGTATAAAATGTTACGCAGCGGAAATAAAGTTAAGTGTTTTCTTGCACGCTACTTACACACAGCTGACAACTGGCAACTGGTCAGCTGGTGCTGGTTACTCAGTACACAGCTGACAACTGAGACCTGTCAGCTGGTGATTCAAAACTTAGAATATTTAGCCTTGTTTGCACAGTTATATATCAGTTTCAGGATATACTCCAGCACTTGAGTGCTGGGTTTAAAATATGAATGAAAGACAGAAAGCTGATAAATAACAAAGGATTTTTATAGTGGTTCGATCAATCGATCTACGTCCACTCTCCAGTCGAAGCACTGGAAATTCCACTAAGAGTAATCAGGTACAGGTCTCCTACGATCTATCTCTAGCTGGTGAATGCCTCGTCCACCAGTTCACTAGATCAACCGCTCCCGGTCCTGGATCCTTCTTCAACTCTCCTCAGCTAATGGAGTGCGAGCACGTCACTTCAACCTCCACAGCTAGTTAGGTGTTTTAGTTCTCCCAAGAACGTAACAGTCTCTACGGCAGAATGCCCGTAATAACTCAAGTGCTGGTAAGCACAGGAGCTGTTGTGAACTCTCTCGAAGAAGAAAGAACACCGAGTGAGATCTTTAACTTACAAGCTTAAAGCTTGAAGTCTCGTGTTTGATAAATCAACACACGGAAAGCTTTATGAAAAGCCTCGAAAGTACTTTATGCGATTTTGCAATAATTTCAGTTCTTTCGGTAGTTGAGCAAATGAGTTAAAGAGAATTGAATGTTGGTGGTTGCGACGTATTTATAGCCGCAGGAACCGATTCAAACTTTCTAGCCGTTTGGATGCATCCGGAAAGGTGTCAGACCTCGGATGTCCTTCTGACGGCGGCAGGTATGTTTTTCCGGAAAGGATCCATACCTAAGACCGCTTTATCTGACACAGATCTCTTTGTGTCAGAACGGCTCTCTCTGTCAGTCCGAGGAATAAGACTGGCGTCTTGTGACTGATAGACTTTAAGTTATCCTTCCTTAAAGTCATATTTTGTCAGTTGATTCCTCAGAGAATCTTCTTTTTGTCTCTACTACGCGGGGAGAGAGAATCCGGAATTCTGCTGGTAACATCTGACTGGTAGATCATACTGGTGATCTTGTGCTGGCAGTCTCTGCTGGTGACTTGCCCTGGCATCATCTAAGTCTACCAAATCTCTGGATGTTAACTCTTTTCGGAATCTCCCATGACTGGTGAAATCACCGCTGGTGAATAGTGTAAGTAGGAACACGCATTCTCCTGGTAAGGTTTGTCAGCCGCCTGCTGATGAAACCCTTCCCAACTGGTGAACAGTACCCAGTCATAAGCGCTTCTCATGCTGGTGAACAGTGTCAGCACGAGTATTTGTCAGCCGCCTGCTGATGGAACTTTTCCCAACTGGTGAACAGTAGCCAGTGGTAAGCGCTTCTCATGCTGGTGAACAGTGTCAGCATGAGTCTTGATCAGCTGCGACTTACAACTCAAAAGACCTAAACAGGAC
Organism: Plectranthus barbatus; assembly: GCA_026898455.1. Lineage (NCBI taxonomy): Eukaryota > Viridiplantae > Streptophyta > Magnoliopsida > Lamiales > Lamiaceae > Plectranthus > Plectranthus barbatus. The sequence goes on along the minus strand of JAPKLW010009539.1, from coordinate 5,542 downwards.
TTTACATTTAAGACTAGAGCTATGTAGAGACAACTGACGCTGGTAGGACTTAGGATTTGATCCACCAAAACTGTAATCTAAACAAGTAAGCTACTGGGGGAGGAAACCTTAGACAGATTTCCCAGCAATTTCCCCCTTTTTGGTGCGATCAAAGCCTAACCAGCGAGCACTCAGCTGATGAGGAAAGTTACAAAGGATTTCAGGGTTTTACAAGTGAAAACCTATCAGATCTAAACCCATGAAATTACTTCCTCAACATCAGCTCTAACTAAAAGAAATCTTCCCCCTCAACTAAGGAAAGATATTGCTCGTTTAAAAATATGGAAATTAAGATCAGAGCAAATAAGCATGTAAATAAATTTAACATGCAAGATGAGTGCTGGTGCTGATTACACTGGATGTGTAAATTCAGCTGGTAAGTAAAAACTTAGACAATTGTTGGACAATAAGAGATTGTCATCAACTTGTCAGTTAACATTCCATTAAAGATTTAGCAATTACATGTACATTGAATGATAACTGACTAGTCTAACAGATTTACTTACAAAAACATAAAGAGACTAGACTATGGCCTGGAAGATGATCCTGGTGACTGAGTCCGAGCACTGGTGATAGACCTTAGGATCTCAGTAAGTGCGGCCATGTCTTCCTCTCTCTTCAGCCTCCATTCAGCAGCAATTCTCCTCTCTTCAGCTGCAAGGCGTCTCTCCTCCTCAGCAATTCTGGCTCTCTCCTCTTCAGCCAGTGCTCGCGCCCTTTCCCCCTCTTGGATCCGCACCAAAAAGGTGGAAACACCTGTGGTGACAGATTCAAGGCGCTGCTCCACATGCTCTTGGAAGGAGGCAAAACGCTGATCCATCCTGGCATCAATGTATGCAAGTAGATGTGCTGGAGGATGGATCTCAGAGAGTGGCTCCGCTGATACTTCCAAGGAAGTGGAAGGCGCATCAGGTGCGGTATCAGCCATCTCTGGTGCGGACTCAGCTGGTACCTCCACTGGGGCGGGCTCCTCCGCGGGCACCTCAACTGATGCTGGCTCCTCCGCGAGCACCTCGGCTGGTGCTGGCGGGCCTTGTACAAAAATAGGTGGGGCTGTGAAAACCACCAGCTGCCAGTCCATATGATATGGGGCAAGATCGCCCATGACCATTGGAACAGGGGGGACGGCAGTGGTCAGCCACCAACCTCTCGAGGGATCCTCCTCCACTATGTGGTCTACCAGCAGAGAGCTGGCAGCCATGTCAAAGAATATAGCAAAGTATGGAGGGATCCTGGGGAGAGTGACAAGTACTCTGATGCGGCGAAGAGCGTATATCAGCTGATATCCGCGGCTGGTGCTCTGGAACTGGAGGAAAGGTAATTTCGGTTTAGATCGTGGAAGGCCTAAGGATCCAGTCAGCTGTCTGTAGAGAGCAATCTTCTTCAATCGGCGCTTGATTCGCCTGATAGACAGCTTGTGGTGGCCTTGGGCTTCAGTACCCATAAACTCATTTGCCCATTCCTCCTCTGCTCGCCAGTACCCAAGCCCGAGCCTGGCATACAGCACTGCGTGCTCCTCAACATTTAGCTTGCGCTCGCACCAGTCGAAGATCCTCCATCTCCGGAACTCCAGAAACAGTTCGGCATCAAAAATGTCAGCCAGGTCCCCAAACCTGGTGACTAAGTCTTCATCGACAGCTCGCTCCACTTCAGCTGTGATATTTTCAGCATATTCATATAGAGAGAGATTGAAGTACTCCACTGGATGCAGGGGCAGGCACCAGTCGTAGATTCTTGAAGCGTATATCGACTGGTGGGGGAGACCGCTGGTGGGGATAATGTAGAATGCTGAAGGCTCCGGCACTCTTGAATTTTGAAACGCCAGGTCCCCGCGGTGCTCCCACCTGTGAATCCCCGTGACCCTCGCCTGAAAGGTATCTTCATCGATCAGGTCATGAAGGTGGATACTCAGCATGTAAGAACTCCTCTCTTGACGCACACGAGGCGCTGATGCTGGTGTGGGTGCAGCTGGTCGTCCAGAAGATGTAGATGCTTCCGAGACTTGTGGACGACTGGCAGGAAGACGAGCCTCGGCCTCAAAATTGGGGAAAAGATCCCTTGGCTCCATCCGCTGCACCCTGGAGTGATGTACTACTGGTGGCGGTTCGTCGTCGGGGATGATTATGACTGGCGCAGCTGGAGCAGCTGGCTCCTCACCAGTAGTCTCCATTGCAACTTCTTTCTCCTCAGCTGGGGCAGCTGGTTCCTCGGCCCTTGGCATCTCTACATCATCAGAATCTGAGCTTACATCTGAGAAACTCGCCAGTTTTTCTGGGGTGGTCGCCCGCTCAACAACTCCTCCACTGGCACCCCCTTGCGCGGCCAGTGGGACTTGAACCACATCATCTTCTGGTTGATAACTTTCAACCAGGGAAAACACGTCCTCCGATCCCATGTCCAACAGGTGCGTGAAAGATTCATCTGGTAGGATCTGGCCCGGAGCTAGTGCTGGTGGCACAGCACTTGAAGTCTGGGCAACAGCCCATTTGCCCTTGGCAACTTGTTGCATTTGCTCCGCCAGTTGCGCCTGACGACGGGATTCGTGCTCAGCCTTTATCCTAGCAAAGGCTTCATCGCGGGCTGCCAGCTCAGCCTCCCTCTTTCGCTGGTCGGCCAAAGCCTTCAGCCTTGCCTTTGCTTGCTTCTTCTTCACAATAGAAGCACTGTGGTCCCTCTTAGCTTGCTCCACCAGCTTTTGAGCTTTTGTTTTGACCCTTTTCCTTTTCCTGGTCATTCTATCTATCGTCTCCTCCTCAGTCAGTCCAAGGATGGACTTCTTGACTGGTATAGATATCTTCTTTGATTCTGGAGCATAGATGACAGCTGGCTGGGGCTGCTGGGACTGGTGCAACTTGGGCTTCTTCCTTGGAGAAGACCTGGTTACTGGCATCTGAGCTGATGACCCAGTCTCTGCTTGCTCCATCTCGAGAAATGAGGATTCCACCTCATACTTCCTCTTCATTTCTGCCTTCGCCTCAGCTGTCAGCGGAAGAGCTACAGCTGGCATGGCCTCATCTACTGGTTCTGACTCCTCCTCAGAAACTTGGTTAGCAGGGTCCACAGCCGTCTTGCCTCTCAGCCGTTGAGGCTTCTTGTAGTCTGGGCCAGGAAGTTTGACCCTGGTGACTGGGATAAAGTCGGACCCGACCAGTTGCTCCCCTCGGTCGACTCGGTCTCCCATCTCCACCTCCAGAATGTGGCTGATTTGCAGGCCAAAAGACACTGCATGGAGGAACCTGCCGTCAGTCTTGACTGTGCAGTTCTTCTCCACATTCTCCAGCAGCCGGCCGAAAATGAACTCGGCCCAGTTTCCATATACGCCATCCACCAGCGCGCACATGACAGAGAACTTCTTTAAGCTCAGTTCGGCATAGGAGCCGACCTCGCACTGGAGCATGCGCACCACAATGTCGCATACCATCTGCCAGTAATCATCCATCTCTGACTTCTTCATGCCAGTCTTGAAGATAGTCACCCCCTCCTTCTTCCATTCAGTCCACCTCCGCCTGAACTCCACCGTATCATCCTTGCAATACGTCGCCACCTCTTCACCAGTACTCCTCAGCCCAAAGAGGTTGGCTAGGTACTCTAAGTCGATGGTGATCAGGTGTCCGAACACCGACGTGGTGAAGGATTTCCTGTCGTCAGCTATCACCGCGCGAGCATAGAACTCGGCGACCATATGTGGGTGGAAGTTCCTGGGGGTTGCCGTCAAGTATGGTCGGAGCTGCTCATGGTCGATCATTTCCATGAGATCCTCGCCGAAGTGTTTCTCGGCTAACTTATCGTTCAAAATCTTCTCCTTCTGTACTTGGGCGGCTCTGATCTGGGAGTTAGAAAGAAGATGTTGGGTGGCCTTTTTGTTCAACTGAACAAGCTTGTTGAAAGGGTAGGTATAATCTATGTCTTCTTCTTTCACAATGCCAGTGAAGGTAGGCATGTGTGATTCGGCTAAGGGTAGGTCTAAGGACTCAGTGGAAGATGAAGATTTACCAGCAGCGGGGTTGGATGAAGATGCCATGTTTTCAGGGAATAAGTGTTCGGAAATTTTAAGGAAGATGAACGAAAAAATGTTCGAAAAATTTGAAGGAATGATAAGAGTTTTTCCGATCACGAATAACAGCTATTTATACTGGTGCCATGCTGGGATTGATGGACGAGATGAATTCGTCAAAAGTGAGGATCGACGGTCATCAGCAGGCACGATTCCCTGTAGCGACGTGCGTGGTCGTGCTGACGTGGGATGGCGCGTGTAGCTGACATGGCACACGCTGATTGGTCGCGAGATTGCTTTTGACTGCTCAGTCACTGTGCGCATTAAATGTGGCATTAAATGCCGCATTAAATTCGAAGATATGCACACGCAAGACCAATTTTAAACCTTTCCCGCCATTTCTGTGACAGCTGGCACGACTCTTGGACTTCAAGAGAACGTCAGTTGAGAGCTGGGACTCAACTGGTCATCAGTAGTATACCTGGTCATCAGTAGTATACGCCAGTCGCATACTTCCTCCTGCCAGTATGGCCTTCTTACCAGTTGACAACTGATACTCACAACTGGTTCCCGTGTACTTAAACAAATTGAGAGCTAGGACTCAATTTTCACCAGTCGTTGATATATCACCAGTTGTCTGCTGACATCTTGAAAGATTGAAAGAATTGAGAGCTTGGACTCAATTCATTCCGCATAATCTTCTCTTCACTTCTTCATCATTGCTTGGAATTGGGAGCTGGGACCCAATTTTACTTCGACTGATGGTGCATGACTGCTGGCAAGTTCGAAATGAGAGCTGGGACTCATTTCCTTCGTTGTTTATGGAATAAGTTCTGCCAGTAGATACCACCTGTGGTTTTGAGCCACCACTAAAGAAAACATGAAGACTAAGAGCTTGGACTTAGTCTTAATCAGCATCCTTCAGAAAATCAAGAACGGAATGAGAGCTGGGACTCATTCTTCCTCAACACTAGGGCTCGCATCAATCTCCATAAGACCGAGTTTGATGCACAGCTCCTTGAATCTTGCTTCTGGCAAAGGTTTGGTGAAGATATCAGCTAGGTGATCGTCGGTTCTGATGTACTCTATGCTGATATCCTTCTTCTCGACATGATCACGTATGAAGTGATGTCGGATATCTATGTGCTTGGTCCTAGAGTGATGAACCGGATTCTTCGTTATGCACATAGCGCTGCTGTTGTCGCAATAGATGGGTACACAACCAGTGTCCACTTCATAGTCTTCCAGTTGTTGCTTGATCCAGAGAATTTGAGCACAGCAACTGGCAGCGGCAACATATTCAGCCTCAGTAGTAGATGTAGCAACTGAGTGTTGCTTCTTGCTAAACCAGCTGATTAGCTTGTGTCCTAGAAACTGACACGTACCACTGGTACTTTTTCTATCTATACGGCATCCAGCAAAATCTGAATCTGAATACCCAATGAGTGTAAGCTCATCATTTCTGGGGTACCATAAGCCAAGTGATTCAGTTCCTTTGAGGTATTTCAC
>JAPKLW010009538.1:0-12164 GCA_026898455.1 Plectranthus barbatus | reverse complement strand
GAGCTGCTGTGAACTTCCTCGAAGAGAAAGAACACCAAATGAGATCTCTAAACTTACAAGCGTAAAGCTTGAAGTCTCGTGTTTGAATAAATCAACACACGGAAAGCTTTTTGAAAAGCCTCGAAATAACTTCAGTTCTTTCGGTGGTTGAGCAGAGATATCTGAATATTCAATGTGTCAACCGAGCTTCTAGCGAGAGAGAGAGAGTGCTAGAGAGTTTTGAATGTTGGTAGTTGCGACGTATTTATAGCCGCAGGAACCGATTCAAACTTTCTAGCCGTTTGGACGCATCCGGAAAGGTGTCAGACCTCGGATGTCCTTCTGACGGCGGCAGGTATGCTTTTCCAGAGAAAGGCCATACCTAAGACCGCTTTATCTGACACAGATCTCTTTGTGTCAGAACGGCTCTCTCTGTCAGTCCGAGGAATAAGACTGGCGTCTTGTGACTGATAGACTTTAAGTTATCCTTCCTTAAAGTCATCCTTTGTCAGTCGATTCCTCAGAGCATCTTCTTTTTGTCTCTACGGCGCTGGGAGAGAGAATCTGGAATTCTGCTGGTAACATCTGACTGGTAGATCATACTGGTGATCTTGTGCTGGCAGTCTCTGCTGGTGACTTGCCCTGGCATCATCAAAGTCTACCAAATCTCTAGATGTTAACTCTTCTCGGGATCTCCCATGACTGGTGAAATCACCGCTGGTGAATAGTGTAAGAACACGTATTCTCCTGGTAAGGTTTGTCAGCCGCCTGCTGATGAAACCCTTCCCAACTGGTGAACAGTAGCCAGTCATATGCACTTCTCACCGCTGGTGAACAGTGTCAGCGCGAGTCTTTGTCAGCCGCCTGCTGATGAAACTTTTCCCAACTGGTGAACAGTAGCCAGTGGTAAGCGATACTCATGCTGGTGAACAGTGTCAGCATGAGTCTTGATCAGCTGCGACTTACAACTCAAAAGACCTAAACAGGACTTTACATTTGAGACTAGAGCTATGTAGAGACAACTGACGCTGGTAGGACTTAGGATTTGATCCACCAAAACTATAATCTAAACAAGTAGGCTACTGGGAAAGGAAACCTTGGACAGATTTCCCAACAATTTCCCCCTTTTTGGTGCGATCAAAGCCTAACCAGCGAGCACTCAGCTGATGAGGAAAGTTACAAAGGATTTCAGGGTTTTACAAATGAAGCCTATCAGATCTAAACCCATGAAATTACTTCCTCAACATCAGCTCTAACTAAAAGAAATCTTCCCCCTCAACCAAGGAAAGATATTGCTCGTTTAAAAATATAGAAATTAAGATCAGAGCAAATAAGCATGTAAATAAATTTAACATGCAAGATGAGTGCTGGTGCTGATTACACTGGACGTGTAAATTCAGCTGGTAAGTAAAAACTTAGACAATTGTTGGACAATAAGAGATTGTCATCAACTTGTCAGTTAACATTCCATTAGAGATTTAGCAATTAAATGTACAATGAATGGTAACTGACTAGTCTAACAGATTTACTTACAAAAGAATAAAGAGACAAGACTATGGCTTAGAAGATGATCCTGGTGACTGAGTTCGACCACTGGTTAAGGACCTCAGGATCGCAGTAAGAGCAGCCATGTCTTCCTCTCTCTTCAGCCTCCATTCTGCAGCAATCCTTCTCTCTTCGGCTGCGAGGCGTCTCTCTTCCTCAGCAATTTTGGCCCTCTCCTCTTCAGCCCGTGCTCGCGCACTTTCCCCCTCTTGGATCCGCGCCAAAAAGGTGGTGACACCGGCGGTGACGGACTCCATTTGTTGCGTTACATCAGCTTGGAAAGTGGCGAAGCGCTGATCCATCCTGGCATCAATGTAAGCAAGAAGTTGCGCAGGAGGATGAATTTCTGAGATTGGCATCGCTGAAACTTCTATGGAAGAGGAGGGCACATCAGGTACGGAAGGAGCCATTGCTGGTTCAGATTCAGCTGTGATCTCCATTGGGGCTGGCTCCTCCGCTGGTACCGCTGCTGCAGCTGGTTCCTCCGCTGGTACCTCGGCTGTTGCTGGCTCCTCCGCTAGCACCGCGGCTGGTGCTGGCGGGCCTTGTACAAAAGCAGGTGGGGCTGTGAGATCCACTAGGTGCCAGTCCTCATGATAAGGGACAAGGTCGCCCAAAACCATAGGAACAGACGGGACGGCAGTGGTCAGCCACCAACCTCTGGAAGGATCCTCCTCCACAATGTGGTCTACCAGCAGAGCGCTGGCAGCCATATCAAAGAAAACAGCAAAATATGGAGGGATCCGGGGGAGAGCGGTGAGGACCTTCAAGCGACGGAGCGCGTAGATCAGCTGGTATCCACGGCTGGTGGGCTGGAACTGGAGGAATGGTAGCTTAACCATTTTTGGCCTAGGGAGGCCGGAAGTCCCAGTCAGCTGTCTGAATTCTGCAATTTTCCTCAAACGGCGCTTGATTCGCCTGGTAGACAGCTGCTGGTGCATTTCAGGATCAGAATCCATGAATGCATTCGCCCACGCCTCCTCTGATCTCCAGTAACCAAGCCCTAGCCTGGCATACAGAACAGCGCGCTTCTCTACTGTCAGCTGGCGCTGGCACAGATCGAAGATTCTCCACCTCCGGAACTCCAGAAATAGTTCCGGATTCACCCTCCACAGTCCTCGGAAGCTAATTATCATTTCGTCATTAACGGCATTCTCCACCTCCGCCGTGATGTTTTCAGCATACTCATAGAGAGTGGAATTGAAGTACTCCATCGGCTGCAGGGGCAGACACCAGTCATAGATCCTCGAAGCGTATACCGACTGGTGGGGGAGTCCGCTGATGGGGATGATATTGAATGCTGATGGGGATGATATTGAATCTTGAAACGCCATTGCCCCGCGGTGCTCCCACCGATGTACCCCAGTCACTCGTGATTGGAAGGTGTCTTCATCAATCAGTTGATGCTCGTGGATACAGAGCAAGTACGGCCTCCTTTCTGCGTGCACATGACGTGCTGGCGCTGGCGAGGATGCTGCTGGTCGCCCAGAAGATGATGCTTCTGACGATTGTGGGCGACTGGCAGGACGACGAGCCTCATCTTCAAAATTAGGGAATAGATCCCTGGGCTCCATCCTCTGCACCATGGAGTGATGTATCACCTCCTCAGCTGGAGCAGCTGGCTCCTCAGCCCTTGGCTTCTCTGCATCCTCAGAATCTAAGCTCATGTCCGAAAAACTCGCCAGTTTTTCCGGGGTGGTCGCCCGCTCCTCAACTCCTCCACTGGCACCCCCGTGCGCGGCCAGTGGGTCTTCAGCAGGCTCCTCCTCATCCTGGTACTTATCCACAAGGGATAGTACGTCTTCATCAGCACCCATGACCATCAGGCGCGTAAATGATTCTTCTGATAATATCTGGCCTGGAGCTGGTGCTGGTGGCCTTGCACTTGTAGTTGGGGCAACTTCCCATTTGCCTTTGGCCACCTGGTGCACCTGCTCCGCCAGTTGCGCCTGACGTCTGGCCTCATGCTCAGCCTGCACCTTTGCAAAGGCTTTATCGCGAGCTGCCAGCTCAGTCTCTCTTTTCCGCTGGTCGGCCAAGGCCTTCAGTCTGGCCTGAGCTTGCTTCTTCCTCACAATGGAAGCTTGTTGCTCCTTCTTCGCTTGCTCCACCAGCTTCTGAGCTCTGGTCTGAACCCTCTTACGCTTCCGGGTCATCCTCTCTATGGTCTCCTCCTCAGTCAGTCCAAGAACGGACTTCTTGACTGGTATCGAGATCTTCCCGGACTCAGGATCATAGGCAGCAGCTGGCTGTGGCTGCTGGCGCTGGTGGGTCCTTGGTTTCTTGCTTGAAGTGGGCTTGGGGGCTGGCACTGGTGCTGATGCCCGTGGATGTATGCCAGTTGCCTTCTCCACTGCATCTTCCATAGAGACGAATAAGGATTCGACCTCTAGCTTCCTTTTAAGCTCATCCTTGGCCGCAGCTGGCAGTGGGAGAGCCACAGCTGGAACTTCCTCCCATGTCTGTTCTGCATCTTCTTCAGAAACAGACTCTTCGGGGTCCACAGCCGTCTTCCCCTTCAGCCGGCGTGGCTTCTTGTAGTCGGGGACAGCCAGTTTCACCCTTGTGACTGGGATGAAATCTGATCCAACCAGTTATTCCCCCTGGTCGACGTCGTCCCCCATCTCTACTTCCAGTATGTGGCTGATCCTCAGCCCGAATGACACCGCGTGAAGAAATTTCCCGTCAGTCTTCACGGTGACATTCCTCTCAACATTCTCCAGCAGTCGGCCGAAGAAGAATTCGGCCCAGTTGCCCAGTATGCCGTCTGCCAGGGCGCACATGACAGAGAACTTTCTCAAGCTCAGTTCGGCGTACGAGCCGACCTCGCATTGTAGCATGCGCACTACAATGTCACACACCATTTGCCAGAAATCTTCCATTTCTGACTTCTTCATCCCCGTTTTAAAAATGGTCACCTCCTCCCTTCTCCACTGCTCCCACCTCCGCTGGAACTCGACTGTATCATCCCTATGATACGTCGCCACTTCCTCTCCTTCATTCCTCATTCCAAAGATGTTGGCGAGGTACTCGGCGTCAACAGTGATAAGGTGTCCGAACACCGATGTGGTAAATGATTTCCGGTCGTCAGCTATCACCGCGCGAGCATAGAACTCGGCGACCAGATGTGGATGGAACATCCTGGGAGTCGCCGTCAAATACGGGCGGAGCTGCTCATGATCTATCATCTCCATCAGCTCCGGGCCGTGGTGCTTCTCCGCCAGCTTGTCGTTCAGAATCTTCTCCTTCTGAACTTGGGCTGTGCGAATCTGTGCGTGAGAGAGGCGATGTCTGGTGGCTGCTTTATTCAGCGAGACGAGCTTGCTGAAAGGATAGGTATAGTCAATATCTTCTTCCTTTACAATGCCAGTAAAAGTAGGCATGTGGGCTTCGGCCAATGGCAAGTCTATCTCCAAAGACTCAGTGGCAGAGGATGATTTATCATCAGTGGGGTTGGATGAGGATGCCATATTTTCAGGGAGTAAATGTTGGGAATTCTTAAGGAAGATGAATCAGAAAATATGTTCGGATTGTAAAGGAAACGTAAAGGTTTATCCGAGAAGGATGTCGGATATAAATACTAAGGCCATGCAGGAATAAACGACCGAGATGAATTCTCAGAAGTGAGAATCAATGGTCATCAGTAGGGCCCGGTTCCCTGTGGCGACGTGGGCGGTCGTGCTGACGTGGGCTACTCCGTGTAGCTGACATGGCGCTCTCTGATTGGTCGCAAATGTCCTTTTGACCGCGCAGTCACTGTGCGCATTAAATGTGGCATTAAATGTCGCATTAAATTCTGAGATACGCACACGCCAGAGGATTTGAACAATCCCGCCATTTCTGTGACAGCTGGCACGACTCTTGGACTTCAAGAGATCGTCAGTTGAGAGCTGGGACTCAACTGGTCATCAGTAATATAACTGGTCATCAGCAGGATATGCCAGTTGAACACTTCCCCCTGTCAGCATGGCCTCCTTACCAGTTGACAACTGATACTTACGACTGGCACCCGAGTACTAGGATAAATTGAGAGTTGGGACTCAATTTCATCAGTCGTAGGAAATTCGCCAGTTGTCTGCTGACAACTTGAAGGATTGAAAGAATTGAGAGCTTGGACTCAATTCATTCCGCATAATCGTCTCTTCACTTCTTCATCATTGCTTGGAATTGGGAGCTAGGACCCAATTTTACTTCAACTGATGATGCATTACTGCTGGCAAATTCGAAATGAGAGCTGGGACTCATTTCCTTCGTTGTTTATGGAATAAGTTCCGCCAGTAGATACCATCTGTGGTTTTGAGCTACCACTAAAGGAAAACAAGGAAGACTAAGAGCTTGGACTTAGTCTTAATCAGCATCCTTCAGAAAAACAAGAACGGAATGAGAGCTGGGACTCATTCTTCCTCAATATTAGGGCTTGCATCAATCTCCATAAGACCGAGTTTGATGCACAACTCCTTGAATCTTGCTTCTGGCAAAGGTTTGGTGAAAATATCAGCCAGTTGATCGTCAGTTCTGATGTACTCTACGCTGATATCCTTCTTCTCGACATGATCACGTATGAAGTGATGTCGGATATCTATGTGCTTGGTCCTAGAATGATGAACCGGATTCTTAGTTATGCACATAGCGCTGCTGTTGTCGCAATAGATGGGTACACAACCAGTGTCCACTTCATAGTCTTCCAGTTGTTGCTTGATCCATAGAATTTGAGCACAGCAACTGGCAGCGGCAACATATTCAGCCTCAGTAGTAGATGTAGCAACTGAGTGTTGCTTCTTGCTAAACCAGCTGATTAGCTTGTGTCCTAGAAACTGACACGTACCACTGGTACTTTTTCTATCTATACGGCATCCAGCAAAATCTGAATCTGAATACCCAATGAGTGTAAGCTCATCATTCCTGGGGTACCATAAGCCAAGTGATTCAGTTCCTTTGAGGTATTTCACTATTCTCCTAGCAGCTTCCATGTGAGACTTCTTTGGATTTGCTTGATATCTGGCACACACGCCGACTGAGTATGAAATGTCGGGTCTGCTGGCTGTCAGATAGAGAAGTGATCCAATAATACCTCTGTAGCTGGAAGGATCAACTGATTCTCCTTCTTCATCAAGAAAGATCTGGCAACTGGTGCTCATCGGTATTCTGAGAGCCTTAGTCTTCTCTGGGCAATATTTCTGAATTAGGTCCTTGGCATACTTCCGCTGATTAATGAAAATCCCATCAGCTGACTGCTGGACCTGGAGTCCTAGGAAGTATGTTAATTTGCCCATCATACTCATCTGGAATGAGTTTTGCATCAGTTGAGAAAACTTCTCACAGAGAGATATATTCTTTGACCCGAATATAATGTCATCGACATATATCTGCACCATTAGCATATCATCAGCATCCTTGATGATGAAGAGAGTCCTGTCGATCTTCCCTTTCCTAAATCCATTACTGATTAGGAATTGTGACAGCGTCTCGTACCAAGCCCTGGGCGCATGTTTCAATCCATACAGGGCCTTTCTCAGCTTTTACACTTTGGTGCCTATTTCAAAGCCTGGAGGTTGTTCGACATATACTTCCTCCTTTAGCTCGCCATTCAAGAAGGCGCTCTTCACGTCCATTTGGAATACTGTGAACCCATGATACGCTGCATACGCAAGGAATAGCCGTATCGCCTCCATTCTTGCAACTGGTGCGAAGGTCTCGTCGAAGTCGATGCCTTCACATTGCTTGTATCCTTTGGCGACTAAACGAGCTTTGTTTCTGATTACAATGTCATTCTCATCTCGCTTGTTCTTGAAAACCCACTTGGTGCCAATCACTGACTGGTGTGATGGTCTCTCTACCAAGTCCCAAACATTGTTGCGAGTGAATTCCGCAAGTTCTTCTTGCATGGCATTGATCCAGTCGGCAGATTGTAGCGCAACTCCTATGGAAGTAGGTTCCTCTTGAGAAATGAAACAAGTCAGGAACGCGCTGCCGTGTCGAGTCTGAACAGAACCTTCTGGATCACCGAGAATAGCATCGGATGGGTGATTTCTCAGCCATTTGGGAAGATGAGAATCTGCTGGCGTTGGTTCTTCTGTTCTGATGACTGGTGCTTCCTGAACTTCACCAGTCGGGGCAGCAATAGCAACTGGTGGTCGACCTTCACCAGTTGGAACTTCCTCTTCGTCAGCTTCACTCTCTGACTGATCTCCTGATCCTTCGGCGATAATTACACCGTCAGCTGGTGCATCCATTCCAGCTGGTTCATCAGCTATTTCTGGTTCGAAAATTCCAGACGGAATTCCCCCTGGATTATTGCCAATTCCACTCAGGGAGATTGAGTGTAAGGTCTCAGCAAGGTCATTTGCATCACCGACCCTCCCGGATTGCTGATGGGCAACCGAGGATACTGGTTGTGAAGATGATCCAGTCATAGGTCTAGTCACACCAGTTGGTTGAGCATTGGAAGAATTCCTGCCCAACTGGTCAACGACATCATTGACCTCAGGAACATCTTCAGCCAGTTGTCGTAATGTCCTGCGCACTAAAGTAGCTTCATCAAAAACAACATTGCATGTTATTTCCACAAGCTTGGTGGTCTTGTTAAATACTCTATAGCCCTTGTGAGAGGGATGTCCATATCCAACAAGGACACCCTCATCAGCTTTAGGCAAAAAAGCATTTAACTTCGACTTACCATTATTATGGATATAACATGGTGAACCGAAAGCACGAAGATGAGCTATAGAAGGCTTACGACCAAAGTAAACTTCGTAGGGAGTTTTCTGGAGTCTGTCGTTGATCTCGCTTCTATTCTGAGTATAGCAAGCCGTCACCAACGCTTCTCCCCAAAAACTCTGTCCTAAGCTGGATTCTGCCAGCATGGACCGGACCGCTTCTTTCAGCATCCTGTTCCTACGTTCTGCCAGTCCATTCTGCTGCGGTTGCCTTGGTGCTGATCTTTCATGCTTAATGCCAGCTTCCGCGCAAAAATCCATCAGTAGACTGTTGCAGAATTCTGTCCCATTGTCTGACCGTATCCGCTTTACCGTAGCTTCTCTCTGTTTCTGTGCTTTGACAATCAAATCTGGAAGAATGACTTTCACTTCATCCTTGGATCTGAGAAGCTTAACCCATGTATAGCGCGAGTAGTCATCGACTACCACCAGCGAATAACGTCTTCCTCCAATGGTTTGAGGTGCTACTGGTCCAAAGAGATCCATATGTAGCAACCCGAGTACCCGACTGGTACTGGGGCAGACTGGCGACTGGTTCTTGAAAGACTTCTTAGTTTGCTTGCCCTGCTGGCATACTTTGCAAATCCCTTCCTTCTTGAATCCTCCCTTGGGAAGTCCTTCCACAAGATCATGCTTGGCCAGGTAGTTGATGGTTCTGAAATTCAGATGACTCAACCTTTTGTGCCACAGCCAGTTAGTTTCCATAGTACTGGCGGCCACGAAGCATGAATCTGTCTTCCCGCTTTGCCAGTCAACGGTATAAAGTCCTCCGTTCCGAATACCTCTCAGCTTGATCTCGCCAGTCTTCTCGTCCTTGATCTGGCACTCTGATTTCCCAAAGTGAACTGTGTATCCATTATCGCACAGCTGACTGATACTCAGGAGGTTGTGCTTGAGAGAGGTGACAAGGGATACGTTAATGATTCTAACATCGTCCTTCTCGATGCAGCCCTTGCTGATAACTCTGCCCTTGGAGTTATCACCAAAAATAACTGGAGGTCCTTTGACCTTAATGAGATCTGCAAACAGATCCTCTTCACCAGTCATGTGAGCTGAACACCCACTATCTAAAATCCACTCTCTCGACCTCTGAAGCTGTATTGCATGATCCTGTACCTGCAAGAAAGAAATGGAATTCATTTAGGTCCCCGATCATCTGCGGGTCCTGCAGGGTTAGATCGCTGGATAATTCCTTTCGGAATCCAGACTTGAGTGATTTTCAGCTTGGTTTTACCCTTGCTGACATCATTAGCAGCCTTTCCCTTCCTTTTGAGATAATGCATGAGATTGGTTTGGGAAGGTGTGGCTGTGTGTGTGACTCCTTTGGAAGTACGCTTCCGCTGAGAGCTTCGGAAATGTTTTTCCGGTACATTGTGTTGCCTTCGTGGTCTCTGGACGTGTGGACCACCATGGCTAGCCTTCACAGCCCTTTGAGAGTACTTGTGATTGGGCTCAGGCCTCTGATAGGTATTCCTCCTATCAGGTATTGTCCTTCTCTCAGAATTTCTCTGAGATTGGGATCCCTTGTAAGTATGCTGGTGACTGGCATACTTATGAGGTTGTTCGTGGATTCTCTTGACAGCTGGTGCTGGCTGTCGGATTCCACTGGTAGCTGACGCTGACTTCATTGCCTTAGAATTATTTGGCTTAGTCCGCGTCTTAGGGTATGCTGGCGTCCTGTCAGCAGAGGATTTTCCCAGTTGAGGATTTTGTCGTGATGACTCACCTATGTATCTGGTCTTATTATTCCTGTGCTGATCAGTCATACGGGACTGACTGGTATTACCAGCTGGTGCTGATGCATTTACCAGTTTTCCCTTACCCTTTTTAGCTGTGAGTTCGGGTTGGTTTATGCTCAAATCTTTTTCAAATCCCAACCTGGATTTATCGGTAGGCTTTCTCCAATGAGATAGAGCCTTTTCCAAATCCTTGGAGCCTTTATTAAAATGATTTATTTTATTTTCTTGCTCCAGAACTATGTTGTGAAAATTATCTCGCTCAGTTTTTGCGATTTGAAAGTTTTGAAGCAATTCAAAGTGAGTCTTTTTCAGAGTGGCTAGCTCTTCACCGATTGACCTCGATTTTTCAATCTCACTGGTCAAAATAGAAATCTGATTTTTCAGCGAGGTGTTTTCGCCAGCCAAGACATTCTTTATTTCATAAAATTTCAAAAATTCTAGTTGAAGAATGTCTATAGTGACAATCTCTGAGTCGGAGCAATGCGACTCAGCATCGTCTAGGATGCATGGAGACATGATGTGCAATGAGGGAACAGATTGTACCTGGTCGTCAGCAGCCAGTGCTTGTTCCTCCTCACTGTCAGCACATTCTTCATGTGCTTCCTCTCCAAAAGCTACCATCAGCGCCAGTAGCGCTTCCTCTTCTGATTCTTCATCTGACTCATACTCTCCATCATCATGGTCAGGAATATCAGGAACCTCTGTCCTGGTCAGCATCGCCTTGGCAACGGCCTTCGATGCACGCTCTTCAAAGAGCTTCTTCAGTCTTTCCCGCTCTTCTCTATCCACTTGTGGACACTCAAATTTGAGATGGTCAGGGGATTGGCACTGATAACATGCGCGGGGAGCTCTCTTGACGAATTTCCCATCAGATGAGCTGAGAGAAGCTCCCTGTTTCGCCTTGGCTTTCTCCAGTAGAACAGCCAGTCTCTTCATCTGTTGCTCAAGATCTGCGATAGAGCTCTCGCTGCCTTTTAAGCTAGATCCCGAAGGGGATGGGATCTCTTTCTGCTGGTTGTGCGTCCCAGCAGGTCTGTCAGTGTGGAAAGGCTTCTTGTTCTTCCACTTGAAATTCCTATTGACGAAGTAGGCTTCGTCTTGTGTTTTGATGCTGGGAGATCCAACGGTCCGAATGGCTTCATTTTTGTTCACCATTTGGATATCCCACTCATGTGCCTGGAGCTGAGCAAATAGCTCCTTGGGAGTCATCTTGGATAGATCCTTCTCCTTAAGAGATGTGGTCTTCACAAACCAGTCCTCCTTGGGCATCTTTGACAGGATCTTTGCATTTAGCTCTGCATTCGAGTACTCCTTGTCCAAGGACTTCAGCTCGCTGACTATGGCATAGAATCTAGCCTCCATCTCCTTGATGGTTTCACCAGTCAGCATCTGGAATGACTCGTATTTGTCCACCGCAACTTGCAACTTGTTGCGCTTCATCTGATCTGTCTCCGTACAGAGACTATCAATGTAGTCCCAGACTGCCTTGGCGGTGTCGAACTGGAGGGCTTCCTCCATCAGCGGTTCTGGGAGAGATGATAGGATCATATCGAGAGCAACGGAGTCCAGCTGATTCCGCCTCCTGTCTTCAGCGTTCCATTCCTCTGGGGGCTTTGGAATCTCAGCAGCTGGTTGATCTCCTAACTGGTGCCTCGTCTTGGTGATCTCGATCGGCCCTTTCTCCAGCACGTCTTTCATCTCCGGATGGACGCTTTTCAGCTGGATGAATGACCTCTTTCGCCATATATCATGCTTCTCCGGATTGTAGTTCATCAGCTTCGGGACATTCATCTTGTGTACCTGAGCTAATCAACAGACAGAAAGAGTAGAGTGCAAGGAAACTTGGATCTCGGTCCTAAGCGACTCAGTGTACGACCAGTCTAGAAAGACCGACCGCGCCTGATACCACTTGTTGGTCCCGGTTTTTCAGAGTATAACACGTTTCAATACGCAGCGGAAATAATATAAAGTTAATTGTTTCTTGCACGCTACTAGCACTCAGCTGACAACTGGCAACTGGTCAGCTGGTGCTGGTTACTAAGTACGCAGCTGACAACTGGTCAGCTGGTGATTCAATACTTAGAATATTTAGCCAAGTTTGCACAATTATATCAGTTTCAGAACATACACCAGCACTAGAGTGCTGGGTTTTAAATCAGAATGTAAAGCAGAAAACTGATAAATG
>JAPKLW010009536.1:0-12166 GCA_026898455.1 Plectranthus barbatus | reverse complement strand
GATTTTTATAGTGGTTCGATCAATCGATCTACGTCCACTCTCCAGTCAAAGCACTGGAAATTCCACTAAGAGTAATCAGGTACAGGTCTCCTTCGATCTATCTCTAGCTGGTGAATGCCTCGTCCACCAGTTCACTAGATCAACCGCTCCCGGTCCTGGATCCTTCTTCAACTCTCCTCAGCTAATGGAGTGCGAGCACGTCACTTCAACCTCCACAGCTAGCTAGGGGTTTTAGTTCTCCCAAGAACGTAACAGTTTCTACGGCAGAATGCCCATAATAACTCAAGTGCTGGTAAG
This sequence comes from Plectranthus barbatus, assembly GCA_026898455.1. Lineage (NCBI taxonomy): Eukaryota > Viridiplantae > Streptophyta > Magnoliopsida > Lamiales > Lamiaceae > Plectranthus > Plectranthus barbatus. The sequence continues at coordinate 11,869 of JAPKLW010009536.1, read as the reverse complement.
CACAGGAGCTGCTGTGAACTCTCTCGAAGGAGAAAGAACACCAAGTGAGATCTTTAACTTACAAGCTTAAAGCTTGAAGTCTCGTGTTTGATAAATCAACACACGGAAAGCTTTATGAAAAGCCTCGAAAGTACTTTATGCGACTTTGCAATAATTTCAGTTCTTTCGGTGGTTGAGCAGATAAGTTAAATCGTGGAATCTATGGCTCGTGGAATCTCGTGGAATGTTTGAATGTTGGTGGTTGCGACGTATTTATAGCCGCAGGAACCGATTCAAACTTTCTAGCCGTTTGGATGCATCCGGAAAGGTGTCAGACCTCGGATGTCCTTCTGACGGCGGCAGGTATGCTTTTCCGGAAAAGAAATGATACCTTGGACCGCTTTATCTGACACAGATCTCTTTGTGTCAGAACGGCTCTCTCTGTCAGTCCGAGGAATAAGACTGGTGTCTTGTGACTGATAGACTTTAAGTTATCCTTCCTTAAAGTCATACTCTGTCAGTCGATTCCTCAGAGAATCTTCTTTTTGTCTCTACGGCACTGGGAGAGAGAATCTGGAATTCTGCTGGTAACATCTGACTGGTAGATCATACTGGTGATCTTGTGCTGGCAGTCTCTGCTGGTGACTTGCCCTGGCATCATCCAAGTCTACCAAATCTCTGGATGTTAACTCTTTTCGGAATCTCCCATGACTGGTGAAATCACCGCTGGTGAATAGTGTAAATAGGAACACGCATTCTCCTGGTAAGGTTTGTCAGCCGCCTGCTGATGAAACCCTTCCCAACTGGTGAACAGTAGCCAGTCATAGCGCTTCTCATGCTGGTGAACAGTGTCAGCACGAATCTTTTTCAGCCGCCTGCTGATGAAACTTTTCCCAACTGGTGAACAGTAGCCAGTGGTAAGCGTTTCTCATGCTGGTGAACAGTGTCAGCATGAGTCTTGATCAGCTGCGACTTACAACTCAATAGACCTAAACATGACTTTACATTTAAGACTAGAGCTATGTAGAGACAACTGACGCTGGTAGGACTTAGGATTTGATCCACCAAAACTATAATCTAAACAAGTAAGCTACTGGGGGAGGAAACCTTAGACAGATTTCCCAACAATTTCCCCCTTTTTGGTGCGATCAAAGCCTAACCAGCGAGCACTCAGCTGATGAGGAAAGTTACAAAGGATTTCAGGGTTTTACAAGTGAAATCTATCAGATCTAAACCCATGAAATTACTTCCTCAACATCAGCTCTAACTAAAAGAGATCTTCCCCCTCAATTAAGGAAAGATATTGCTCGTTTAAAAATATAGAAATTAAAATCAGAGCAAATAAGCATGTAAATAATTTTAACATGCAAGATGAGTGCTGGTGCTGATTACACTGGATGTGTAAATTCAGCTGGTAAGTAAAAACTTTGACAAATGTTGGACAATAAGAGATTGTCATCAACTTGTCAGTTAACATTCCATTAAGGATTTAGCAATTACATGTACATTGAATGATAACTGACTAGTCTATGGCATGGAAGATGATCCTGGTGACTGAGTCCGAGCACTGGTGATAGACCTCAGGATCTTAGTAAGTGCGGCCATGTCTTCCTCTCTCTTCAGCCTCCATTCAGCAGCAATTCTCCTCTCTTCAGCTGCAAGGCGTCTCTCCTCCTCAGCAATTCTGGCTCTCTCCTCTTCAGCCAGTGCTCGCGCCCTTTCCCCCTCTTGGATCCGCGCCAAAAAGGTGGAAACACCTGTGGCGACAGATTCAAGGCGCTGCTCCACATGCTCTTGGAAGGAGGCAAAACGCTGATCCATCCTGGCATCAATGTATGCAAGTAGATGTGCTGGAGGATGGATCTCAGAGAGTGGCTCCGCTGAAACTTCCATGGAAGTGGAAGGCGCATCAGGTGCGGTATCAGCCATCTCTGGTGCAGACTCAGCTGGTACCACCACTGGGGCGGGCTCCTCCGCGGGCACCTCAGCTGATGCTGGCTCCTCCGCGAGCACTTCAGCTGATGCTGGCTCCTCCGCGAGCACCTCTGCTGGTGCTGGCGGGCCTTGTACAAAAATAGGTGTTGCTGTGAAAACCACCAGCTGCCAGTCCATATGATATGGGGCAAGATCGCCCATGACCATTGGAACAGGGGGGACGGCAGTGGTCAGCCACCAACCTCTCGAGGGATCCTCCTCCACTATGTGGTCTACCAGCAGAGAGCTGGCAGCCATGTCAAAGAAGATAGCAGAGTATGGAGGGATCCTGGGGAGAGTGACAAGTACCCTGATGCGGCGGAGAGCGTATATCAGCTGATACCCTCGGCTGGTGCTCTGGAACTGGAGAAATGGTAACTTCGGTTTTGATTGTGGAAGGCCTGAGGATCCAGTCAGCTGTCTGTACAGAGCAATCTTCTTCAATCGGCGCTTGATACGCCTGATAGACAGCTGGTGGTGGCCTTGGGCTTCAGTACCCATAAACGCATTTGCCCATTCCTCCTCTGCTCGCCAGTACCCAAGCCCGAGCCTGGCATACAGCACCGCGTTCCTCTCCACATTTAGCTTGCGCTCGCACCAGTCGAAGATCCTCCATCTCCGGAACTCCAGGAACAGATCTTCATCAAAAACGTCAGCCAGGTCCCTAAACCTGGTGACTAAGTCTTCATCGACAGCTCGCTCCACTTCAGCTGTGATATTTTCAGCATATTCATATAGAGAGAGATTGAAGTACTCCACTGGGTGTAGGGGCAGTCACCAGTCGTAGATTCTTGAAGCGTATATTGACTGGTGGGGGAGACCGCTGGTGGGGATAATGTAGAATGCTGAAGGCTCCGGCACTCTTGAATTTTGAAATGCCCGGTCCCCACGGTGCTCCCACCTGTGAATCCCCGTGACCCTCGCCTGAAAGGTATCTTCATCGATCAGGTCATGAAGGTGGATACTCAGCATGTAAGAACTCCTCTCTTGACGCACACGAGGCGCGGATGCTGGTGTGGGTACAGCTGGTCGTCCAGAAGATGATGATGCTTCTGAAAGGTGTGGACGACTGTCAGCTGGACGAGCCTCAGCCTCAAAGTTGGGGAAAAGATCCCTTGGCTCCATCCGCTGCACCCTGGAGTGATGTACCACTGGTGGTGGTTCGTCGTCTGGAATGATGATGACCGGAGAGGGTTTATCATCAGCGATGCCACCAGCAGTTTCCATATCAGCGGCCTCCACCACAGCTGCCGCCGGCTCCGGCTCCTCCTCCGAGTCAGAGCTCACATCAGAGAAACTCGCCAGTTTTTCTGGGGTGGTCGCCCGCTCAACAATTCCTCCACTGGCACCCCCTTGCGCGGCCAGTGGGACTTGAACCACATCCTCTTCTGGTTGATAACTTTCAACCAGGGAAAACACGTCCTCCGATCCCATGTCCAACAGGCGCGTAAAAGATTCGTCTGGTAGGATCTGGCCCGGAGCTAGTGCTGGTGGCACAACACTTGAAGTCTGGGCAATAGCCCATTTGCCCTTGTCAACTTGTTGCATTTGCTCCGCCAGCTGCGCTTGACGACGGGATTCGTGCTCAGCCTTTATCCTAGCAAAGGCTTCATCGCGGGCTGCCAGCTCAGCCTCCCTTTTTCGCTGGTCGGCCAAGGCCTTCAGCCTTGCCTGAGCCTGCTTCTTTTTGACAATGGAAGCTGTGCGTTCCTTCGCAGCTTGCTCAGCCAGCTTCTCAGCCTTCGTCTTGATTCTCTTCCTTTTCTTGGTCATTCTATCTATCGTCTCTTCCTCAGTCAGTCCAAGGACGGACTTCTTGACTGGTATAGATGTCTTCGTTGATTCTGGAGCATAGATGACAGCTGGCTGGGGCTGCTGGGACTGGTGCAACTTGGCTTTCTTCCTTGGAGAAGACCTGGTGACTGGCACCTGAGCTGATGACCCAGTCACTGCTTGCTCCATCTCGAGAAATGAGGATTCCACCTCATACTTCCTCTTTATTTCTGCCTTCGCCTCAGCTGTCAGCGGAAGAGCTACAGCTGGCACGGCCTCATCTACTGGTTCTGACTCCTCCTCAGAAACTTGGTCAGCAGGGTCCACAGCCGTCTTGCCTCTCAGCCGTTGAGGCTTCTTGTAGTCAGGGCTAGGAAGTTTGACCTTGGTGACTGGGATAAAGTCGGACCCGACCAGTTGCTCCCCTCGGTCGATTCGGTCCCCCATCTCCTCTTCCAGAATGTGGCTGATTCGCAGGCCAAAAGACACTGCATCGAGGAACCTGCCGTCAGTCTTGACTGTGCAGTTCTTCTCCACATTCTCCAGCAGCCGGCCGAAAATGAACTCGGCCCAGTTACCATATACGCCATCCACCAGCGCGCACATAATGGAGAACTTCTTTAAGCTTAGTTCGGCATAGGAGCCGACCTCGCACTGGAGCATGCGCACCACAATGTCGCATACCATCTGCCAGTATTCGTCCATCTCTGACTTCTTCATGCCAGTCTTGAAGATAGTCACCCCCTCCTTCTTCCATTCAGTCCACCTCCGCCGGAACTCCACCGTATTATCCTTGCAATACGTCGCCACCTCCTCACCAGTACTCCTCAGCCCAAAAAGGTTGGCTAGGTACTCTACATCGATGGTGATCAGGTGTCCGAACACCGACGTGGTGAAGGATTTCCTGTCGTCAGCTATCACCGCGCGAGCATAGAACTCGGCGACCATATGTGGGTGGAAGTTCCTGGGGGTTGCCGTCAAATATGGTCGGAGCTGCTCATGGTCGATCATTTCCATGAGCTCCTCGTCGAAATGCTTCTCGGCCAGTTTGTCGTTCAAAATCTTCTCCTTCTGGACTTGGGCGGCTCTGATCTGGGAATTAGAAAGGAGATGTTGGGTGGCCTTTTTGTTCAACTGAACAAGCTTGTTGAAGGGGTAGGTATAATCTATGTCTTCTTCTTTCACAATGCCAGTGAAGGTAGGCATGTGTGATTCGGCTAATGGTAAGTCTAGATCCAAAGACTCAGTGGAAGAGGATGATTTATCAGCAGCGGGTTTGGATGAAGATGCCATGTTTTCAGGGAATAAGTGTTCGGAAATTTTAAGGAAGATGAACGGAAAAATGTTCAAAAATTTGAAGGAATGATAAGAGTTTTTCCGATCACGAATAACAGCTATTTATACTGGTGCCATGCTTGGATGGATGGACGAGATGAATTCATCAAAAGTGAGGATCGACGGTCATCAGCAGGCACGATTCCCTGTAGCGACTTGCGTGGTCGTGCTGACGTGGGATGGTGCGTGTAGCTGACATGGCACACGCTGATTGGTCGCGAGATTGCTTTGACTGCGCAATCACTGTGTGCATTAAATGTGGCATTAAATGCCGCATTAAATTCGAAGATATGCACACGCAAGACCAATTTTAAACCTTTCCCGCCATTTCTGCGACAGCTAGCACGACTCTTGGACTTCAAGAGAACGTCAGTTGAGAGCTGGGACTCAACTGGTCATCAGTAGTATACGCCAGTCGCATACTTCCCCCTGCCAGTATGGCCTTCTTACCAGTGCACAACTGATACTCACAACTGGTCACCGTGTACTTAGACAAATTGAGAGCTAGGACTCAATTTTCACCAGGCGTTGATACATCACCAGTTGTCTGCTGACAACTTGAAAGATTGAAAGAATTGAGAGCTTGGACTCAATTTATTCCGCATAATCTTCTCTTCACTTCTTCATTATTGCTTGGAATTGGGAGCTGGGACCCAATTTGACTTCGACTGATGGTGCATGACTGCTGGCAAATTCAAAATGAGAGCTGGGAATAAGTTCTGCCAGTAGATACCACCTGCGGTTTTGAGCCACCACTAAAGAAAACATGAAGACTAAGAGCTTGGACTTAGTCTTAATCAGCATCCTTCAGAAAATCAAGAACGGAATGAGTGCTGGGACTCATTCTTCCTCAACACTAGGGCTCGCATCAATCTCCATAAGACCGAGTTTGATGCACAACTCCTTGAATCTTGCTTCTGGCAAAGGTTTGGTGAAGATGTCAGCTAGTTGATCGTCGGTTCTGATGTACCCTACACTGATATCCTTCTTCTCGACATGATCACGTATGAAGTGATGTCGGATATCTATGTGCTTGGTCCTAGAGTGATGAACCGGATTCTTCGTTATGCACATAGCGCTACTGTTGTCGCAATAGATGGGTACACAACCAGTGTCCACTTCATAGTCTTCCAGTTATTGCTTGATCCAGAGAATTTGAGCACAGCAACTGGCAGCGGCAACATATTCAGCCTCAGTAGTAGATGTAGCAACTGAGTGTTGCTTCTTGCTAAACCAGCTGATTAGCTTGTGTCCTAGAAACTGACACGTACCACTGGTACTTTTTCTATCTATACGGCATCCAGCAAAATCTGAATCTGAATACCCAATGAGTGTAAGCTCATCATTCCTGGGGTACCATAAGCCAAGTGATTCAGTTCCTTTGAGGTATTTCACTATTCTCCTAGCAGCTTCCATGTGTGACTTCTTTGGATTGGCTTGAAATCTGGCACACACTCCGACTGAGTAAGAAATGTCGGGTCTGCTGGCTGTCAGATAGAGAAGTGATCCAATAATACCTCTGTAACTGGAAGGATCAACCGATTCTCCTTCTTCATCAAGAAAGATCTGGCAACTGGTGCTCATCGGTATTCTGAGAGCCTTAGTCTTCTCTGGGCAATATTTCTGAATTAGGTCCTTGGCATACTTCCTCTGATTAATAAAAATTCCATCAGCTGACTGCTGGACTTGGAGTCCTAGGAAGTATGTCAACTTGCCCATCATACTCATCTGGAATGAGTTCTGCATCAGTTGAGAAAATTTCTCACAGAGAGACATATTCTTTGACCCGAATATAATGTCATCGACATATATCTGCACCATTAGCATATCATCAGCATCCTTGATAAGGAAGAGAGTCCTGTCGATCTTCCCTTTCCGAAATCCATTACTGATTAGGAACTGTGATAGCGTCTCGTACCAAGCCCTGGGCGCCTGTTTCAATCCATACAGGGCCTTTCTCAGCTTGTACACTTTGGTGCCTACTTCAAAGCCTGGAGGTTGTTTGACATATACTTCCTCCTTTAGCTCGCCATTCAAGAAGGCGCTCTTCACGTCCATCTGGAATACCGTGAAACCATGATACGCTGCATATGCAAGGAACAACCTTATCGCCTCCATTCTTGCAACTGGTGCGAAGGTCTCGTCGAAGTCGATTCCTTCACATTGCTTGTAACCTTTGGCGACTAAACGAGCTTTGTTTCTGATTACAGTGCCATTCTCATCTCGCTTGTTCTTGAAAACCCACTTGGTGCCAATCACTGACTGATGTGATGGTCTCTCTACCAAGTCCCAAACATTGTTGCGAGTGAATTCCGCAAGCTCTTCTTGCATGGCATTAATCCAATCGGCAGATTCTAGCGCAACTCCTATGGAAGTAGGTTTCATTTGAGAAATAAAACAAGTCAGGAGCGCACTGCTGTGTCGAGTCTGAACAGAACCTTCTGGATCACCGAGAATAGCATCGAATGGGTGATTTCTCAGCCATTTGGGAAGATGAGAATCTGCTGGCGTTGGTTCTTCTATCCTGATGACTGGTGCTTCCTGAACTTCACCAGTCGGAGCTGCAATTGCAACTGGTGGTTGACCTTCACCAGGCGGAATAATCTCTTCGTCAGCTTCACTCTCTGACTGATCTCCTGATCCTGCGATATCTACATCGTCAGCTGGTGAATCCACTCCAGCTGGTTCATCGCCTTCTTCTGGCTCAAAAATTCCAGTCAGAATTCCCCCTGGATTATTGCCAGTTCCACTCAGGGAGATTGAGTGTAAGGTCTCAGCAAGGTCAATTGCATCACCGACCCTCCCGGATTGCTGATGGGCAACTGAGGATACTGGTTGTGAAGATGATCCAGTCATAGGTCTAGTCAAACCAGTTGGTTGAGCATTGGAAGAATTCCTGCCCAACTGATCAGCGACATCATTGACCTCAGGAACATCTTCAGCCAGTTGTCGTAATGTCCTGCGCACTAAAGTAGCTTCATCAAAAACAACATTGCATGTTATTTCCACAAGTTTGGTGGTCTTGTTAAATACTCTATAGCCCTCGTGAGAGGGATGTCCATATCCGACAAAGATACCCTCATCAGCCTTAGGCGAAAAAGCATTTAACTTCGACTTACCATTATTATGGACATAACATGGTGAACCGAAAGCACGAAGATGATCTATAGAAGGCTTACGACCAAAATAAACTTCGTAGGGAGTTTTCTTGAGTCTGTCGTTGATCCCGCTTCTATTCTGAGTATAGCAGGCCGTCACCAACGCTTCTCCCCAAAAACTCTGTCCTAAGCCGGATTCTGCCAGCATGGACCGGACCGCTTCTTTCAGCGTCCTGTTCCTACGTTCTTCCAGTCCATTCTGCTGTGGTTGCCTTGGTGCAGATCTTTCATGCTTAATGCCGGCTTCCGCGCAAAAATCCATCGGCAGACTGTTGCAGAATTCCGTCCCATTGTCTGACCGTATCCGCTTTACCATAGCTTCTCTCTGTTTCTGTGATTTGACAATCAAATCTGGAAGAATGATTTTCACTTCATCCTTGGTTCTGAGAAGCTTTACCCAGGTATAGCGCGAGTAGTCATCGACTACCACCAGCGAATAGCGTCTTCCTCCAATGGTTTGGGGTGCTACTGGTCCAAAGAGGTCCATATGTTGCAACTCGAGTACCCGACTGGTACTGGGGCAGACTGGCGACTGGTTCTTGAAGGACTTCTTAGTTTGCTTGCCCTGCTGGCATGCTTTGCAAATCCCTTCCTTCTTGAATCCTCCCTTGGGAAGTCCTTCCACAAGATCATGCTTGGCCAGGTAGTTGATAGTTCTGAAATTCAGATGACTCAACCTTTTGTGCCACAGCCAGTTAGTTTCCATAGTACTGGTGGCCACAAAGCATGAATCTGTCTTCCCGCTTTGCCAGTCGACGATATATAATCCTCCTTTCCGAATACCTCTCAACTTGGTCTCGCCAGTCATCTCGTCCTTGATCTGGCACTCTGATTTCTCAAAGTGAACTGTGTAGCCACTATCGCACAGCTGACTGATACTCAGGAGGTTGTGCTTGAGAGAGGTGACAAGAGATACATTTATAATTCTGACATCGTCCTTCTCGATGCAGCCCTTGCTAATAACTCTGCCCTTAGAGTTATCACCAAAAATAACTGGAGGTCCTTTGACCTTGATAAGATCTGCAAACAAGTCCTCTTCACCAGTCATGTGAGCTGAACACCCACTATCTAAGATCCACTCTCTCGACCTCTGAAGCTGTGTTGCATGATCCTGTACCTGCAAGAAAGATAAAGAATTTATTTAGGTCCCCGATCTTCTGCGGGTCCTGCAGGGTTAGATCGCTGAATTGTTCCTTTCGGAATCCAGACTTTAGTGATTTTTAGCTCGGTTTTACCCTTCCTGATATCATTAGTAGCCTTTTCCTTCCTTTTGAAGTAATGCGTGAGTTTGGTTTGGGAAGGTGTGGCTGTGTGTGTAACTCCTTTGGAAGTATTCTTCCGCTGAGAGTTTGTACCACCATGACTAGCCTTCACAGCCCTTCGAGAAAATTTGTGATTGGGCTCAGGCCTCTGATAGGTATTCCTCCTATCGGGCATTATCCTTCTCTCAGAGTGTCTCTGAGATTGGGATCCCCTGTAAGTATGCTGGTGATTGGCATACTGACGAGGTTGTGTGTGGAATCTCTTGACAGTTGGTGCTGGCTGTCGGATTCCACTGGTAGCTGACGCTGACTTCATTGCCTTAGAATTATTCAGCTTAGTCTGCGTCCTAGGGTGTGCTGGCGTCCTGTCAGCAGAGGATTTTGCCAGTGGAGGTTGTTGTCGTGATGACTCACCTATGAATCTGGTCTTATGATTCCTATGCTGATCAGCCATACGGGACTGATGGGTATTACCAGCTGGTGCTGATGCATTTACCACTTTGCCCTTACCCTTATCAGCTGTGAGTTCGGGTTGGTTTATGCTCAAATCCTTTTCAAATCCCAACCCGAATTTATCGGTAGGCTTTCTCCAATGGGATAGAGCCTCTTCCAAATTCTTGGAGCCTTTATTCAAATGATTTATTTTATTTTCTTGCTCAAGGACAATCTTTTGAAAGGTATCTCTCTCAGTTTTTAAAATTTCAAAATTTTTGAGCAAATCTGAGTGAGTTTCTTTCAGAGTGGCTAACTCTACACCGAGTGACCTAGATTTTTCAATCTCATTGGTCAAAATAGAAATTTGATCTTTTAGCGAGGTGTTTTCGCTAGCCAAGATATTCTTTATTTCGTAAAATTTAAGAAATTCTTGCTGAAGAATATCTATGGTGACAACCTCTGAGTCGGAGCAATGCAACTCAGCATCGTCTAGAATGCGTGGAGACATGATGTGCAATGAGGGAACAGATTGTACCTGGTCGTCAGCAGCAAGTGCTTGTTCCTCCTCACTGTCAGCACATTCTTCATGTGCTTCCTCTCCGAAAGCTACCATCAGCGCCAGTAGCGCTTCCTCTTCTGACTCTTCATCTGACGCATACTCTCCATCATCATGGTCAGGTATATCAGGAACCTCTGTCCTTGTCAGCATGGCCTTAGCAACGGCCTTGGATGCACGCTCTTTAAAGAGCTTCTTCAGCCTTTCCCGCTCTTCTTTATCCACTTGTGGACATTCAAATTTAAGATGGTCAGGGGATTGGCACTGATAACACGCGTGGGGAGCTCTCTTGACGAACTTTCCATCAGATGAGCTGAGAGAAACTCCCTGTTTCGCCTTGGCTTTCTCCAGAAGTACAGCCAGTCTCTTCATTTGTTGCTCAAGATCTGTGATAGAGCTCTCGCTGCCTTTTGAGTTAGATCCCGATGGGGATGGGATCTCTTTCTGCTGGCTGTGCTGCCCAGCAGATCTGTCAGTATGAAAAGGCTTCTTGGGCTTCCATTTGAAATCCCTCTTGACGAAGTAGGCTTCGTCATGTGTTTTGATGCTGGGAGATCCAACGGTCCGAATGGCTTCATTTTTGTTCACCATTTGGATATCCCACTCATGTGCTTGGAGCTGAGCAAATAGCTCCTTGGGAGTCATCTTGGATAGATCCTTCTCCTTAAGAGATGTAGTCTTCACAAACCAGTCCTCCTTGGGCATCTTTGACAGGATCTTTGCATTAAGCTCTGCATTCGAGTACTCCTTGTCCAAGGACTTCAGCTCGCTGACTATAGCATTGAATCTAGTCTCCATCTCCTTGATGGTTTCACCAGTCAGCATCTGGAATGACTCGTACTTGTCCACCGCAACTTACAACTTGTTGCGCTTCATCTGATCTGTCTCCTTACAGAGACTATCAAGGTAGTCCCAGACTGCCTTGGCGCTGTCAAATTGGAGGACTTCCTCCATCAGCGGCTCTGGAAGAGATGACAGGATCATTTCGTGAGCAACGGAGTCCAGCTGATTCCGCTTCCTGTCCTCAGTGTTCCATTCTTCTGGGGGCTTTGGGATCTCAGCAGCTGGACGATCTCCTAGCTGGTGTTGTGTCTTGGTGATCTGGATCGGCCCTTTCTCTAGCACGTCTATCATTTCCGGATGGAAACTTTTCAGTGTAATGAGTGACCTCTTTCGCCACGTTGCGTGCTTGTCAGGATTGTAGTTGAGTAGCTTAGGAGTATTCATCGTGTGTACCTGAGCTAATCAATAGACAGAAAGAGTAGAGTAGAGTGCAAGGAAACTTGGATCTCGGTCCTAAGCGACTCAGTGTACGACCAGTCTAGAAAGACCGACCGCGCCTGATACCACTTGTTGGTCCCGGTTTTTCAGAGTATAAAACGTTACGCAGCGGAAAT
>JAPKLW010009535.1:0-12167 GCA_026898455.1 Plectranthus barbatus | reverse complement strand
GACAGGCTAAATAGCTGAGTGCTAAGTCCTGAATGGTTGTGAGACAGGCTAAATAGCTGAGTGCTAAGCCCTGAATGGTTGTGTGACAGGCTAAATAGCTGAGTGCTAAGTCCTAAATGGCTGAGAAATTGAGCTAAATAACTGAGTGCTATGTCCTGAAGGTATGTGATATGTGAATAACTCCTTCTGTAGTAAATCGAATCTTGATGCTAAATGTTCTGAGACCTGTGAATCATTGATGTCAGTAAGTTGGTTGGTTCACTTGTTCCATAATGCTAATCGTAACTTGAAAATATTTTGGGTGACATGGTTATTTTCAATAAAACCCCATGTTCACCTGTGTGGGTGTGTGTGTATGTGCTTAGCTTTCATATCTATAACTGTAGTTTTCGGGCATATTCCCACGGGGTACGAAAGTACTCAGCCCCTCGCGTTATTTCTAAAACGTGCAGGTTAAGCAGCAAGGATGGGAGTAGCGGGGTGTAAGCTGGTGAAGGCTGAGTGGTTTTGAAGAGTTTACAGATCCTGTGACATGTATCTCCATATACATGTCACCATCACGTTACACACACGCTGCTACACACTCTGAAAACCCCTTCCCCTTTTTAATGTTTAAATGACCGAAATTCTGTTTTACTTCCAGACTCGAAGGATTTATGTCTACTGTTTAATTACCTTTTATTGAAATCGAAGTCTTTCTTTTATCTGAATATTTGAAACTGCTTATCAAAACCTGAAACATCAATGTAACGTGGCCTCATATTGGGAAGGTCAGATGGGGGCGTTACAGAGGTGGTATCAGAGCTGAGTTTTCAAGTTTTACGATAATTTTCAAGATATTTTAAAACTTCGAGTCTTAGAATGTTTTGAAAATCCATGAGAGATGATCGCTTATGCTTACACCCTACTCCATCCTGCGCTACCTGAGGTATGTTTTCAAGTTTTGAAAGTTTTCAATTTTCTAAAGTTTAAAAGTTACCTTACTTGCAATTTTTGTACGATTCGAATGATTTGAAGCAAGTGTGAGTCTTGTTGGAAGTAATTGAGAATTTGAAAGAAAATGGCTTATTTATGGAGTAAAAAGGATGGATTGGTCGAGTTGAGTTGAAATTTTGTGATTGATGAGAATGTTGATATCATTGATGTTGAAAATGGTTGGAAAGTGTTGATTTCTGAGAATGAGAACTTATTGATTGGGGAATTTTGATGATTAAATGTTGGGAAATTTTATGATTTGAAAGTTTGATGGTTATGTGTGGAAAAGTTTACGTGTTTTGGCACCGGTGAGGTGACCCTTTTACAAGTATGATTCAATTGTGAAAGTATTGATTTGATATTTGAATAAATTGCAAGTAATCAAACCTCAATATAATGGCTATAGATGCATAGAGAATAATGAGCTACATGGTGATATAATCTGCTATTGGGTGGAAGGATAACCTGAATGAACTGAACTGAATATTTGTGGGCCTTAAAAAGGCGTTGACTTGATTTGGTGTGGAAATTGAAAATTTCCTGGATTGTTGGTTTAATGGGTTGTGAGAGTTGGTTGACTTGTAGAAACTACAAGTGAGTATGTGAGCGTACAAAATGTACACAGTGGTTGTTAAATGTATAGACTCAAAATGAGTCAGTGTGTGTGTGAGGATCCAAAGGAACCACAGTTGGGTATGTAGTATATGTATTTTATATGACCCTTACTGATCGTATATTATTGTTTTGGTGATAGATGACATCTCAGGATCGGATTGTTAGACGTTTTAGGGAGCGCCTTCCTTTTTCTGAGGATAACTTCGCGTCAGCATTTTTGGAGTATCTGAATTTATGGGCGAGAGTGCGTTACCTAGGAGTGACGGAGAAAGAGACGACAAGCTGACTTTGAAACTTTTGCCGGAAAGATGGACTAGATGGGCATTATCGTTGATTAATTGGCACAGTGATACCGGATAGAGGGGAGGAGCCGCCGCAGGCAGGAGAGGATGAGGAGGAGGAGGATGACCCGTCTGAGGGATCCTATTGATCAAATGATGTTATTGTTGTTGTTGTACTATGATTTCGTATTGTTTTGAGAGAGACCGATACATTATTCTGTTGAACCTTGATATTTCCTTAGTTCTGCCCTTTCTTTGATATATTGGGATTATGGTTGTTGGAACCTTGTTGAATGACTTATGAATCTGATTTGAAACCTCTTTTGATTGTGGATGATATGGGTGAAAGGTTTAAAAGCTTTGAGTGAGTAATGAATGGGTGTTAAGGGATTTGTTGGCAAGATGGATGTTATATGGTGAGATTAATATGGAATTGCTGAATTGATATTGATTTGCAGAGAAAAGTGATGGAGTATATTGAACAAGGTCAAGGTCGGGGAAGAGGCCGAGGCCGAGGTAGGGGCCGAGGCAGAGGCCAGAGAGGTTGAGGGCGTGGAAGAGCCGTTCCACCACCCGTATATGAGGAACCTGATTGGGAAGAAGGTCCCATGAACCAAGGATATGAAGAATATGAAATTTTGTCTGATGAAGAGAGTGCAGCAGGTCAGCAAGGTCCAAATCCACCACCCCAAATAAATGTACCGGAAATCCCATCAGTCATGTGGGTAGAGACATTTAGGAAACAGCACCCACCAACCTTTAATGGTACGGAAGGACCCACTGCTGCGGAAGATTGGGTCAGAGAACTCGAGAAGATATTTAAACACATGAGGTGCTCAGAGGAAGAAAAGATTAACTGTATGTCTTACCAACTCAAGGGTAAGGCTGACAGATGGTGGGAGACGTATGTGAAGTCGATTGCACCTGCAGAAAGGGATAACATTAGCTGGGAAATGTTCAAAGATGCATTTTTCGAGAAATATGTCCCTAAGCAATATCGGAGGGAGAGGGCAGTCGAGTTCTTCTTGTTTGAACAAGGAAAGCTGTCCGTTGAGGAGTACGATACAAAGTTTGGTGAGCTTCTGCAGATGGCTCCACATCTGGTGGATACGCCGCAGAAGATGGCTGAGAAGTTCAGAAATGGGCTGCGCAAGGATATTCGTACGCAGTTGGCCACCATGAAAGGATTGAGTTATCAGGAATTGCTGAGCCACGCCTTGGACATTGAGGCATCTCAGAATATGAAGGAAATGCCCGAATGGAGAGCGCATGAGGTGCAGGCTTCCGGATCGAATCAGAAGAGAAAATTTGAGGAGCCGCCAAGGCGATTTGTGCAGGGTCAGGGCAACCAGAAGCGCCAAGAACAAGGCAATCAGCAGAACTATCCGAGGCAAAATTTCAACCCAACTCATCCGAAAAACTATCAAAGGAATGCCGGTCCACTAGTGTGCACTAATTGTGGAAAGAGGCATGGCGGAGAATGTCTTAAAAATAATCGAAAGTGTTATAAATGTGGGGAAAAGGGTCATCTCGCTAATCAATGTCCCTCCACCCCACAACGTCAGAATGTGCAGAGGCTAGTGAACCAACATCTGAGGGCGATGAGAGGAAATCGCCAGCCATGGAGAGGCAATACGGGAAACCGAGGAGGTGGCAGACAAGGCAATCAGGCCCCACCCAGGAACCAAGAAGGGAATCAGCAGGGAGTAGGGCTGGCAAATGGGTCGTGTTGGGTCGTTATCGTGTCGACACGATAGTGACACGACCTGTTAAGACCTAACACGAACACGATCTGTTAAGGAAATGCTCGACACGAACACGACACGACCTGTTAAGCCCTACACACGAACACGACACGAACCCGACACGAACCCGATAATGACCTATTATTGACTTGAACTGATAACACAATATTGACCCGTTATCTAATAACACGATATTGACCTGTTATCTGGTAACACAATATTGACCTGTTCTAAATGTAATCTGATAACACGATATAACCTGTTAAGAACCCAACCTAATAGCAATTATCAAACAAAATTACATCAACATTTCAACGTTCTCAAATAAAAACCACAGTCCAATATCGTCCATTAAAACATTACAAATCCAAATCCAAATCCAAATCATAATCATATGTCTATTTTTTCAAAACATCATATCAAGACCACCAATTAATTATCCTCACAAATATTACAAAAAGTTAAGTCACTCCGGAATAGCTAAGGCCATTGAAGATGCTTCAGATGTAGTTAGAGGACTTTCATCAACATTCAAACTCAATGTGTCAGTGTCGCCAATTAAGTCATCGGTTGATACATCTTCATTGAAGCCTACAAGTTGCAAATAAGAATAAACAACAAAAATATCAAATTATATCAAAGTTATTATGACTGTTCAAATTAAACAATTTTAAAAAAAAAATAAAAAAAAATAGTTCGAATTATTTCTTAAGGCCGTGAGAGAGAAGGCTCTGCTCCTCTGTCCAAAAGAACTAGATCATGTTTCTTAATTATTTCATTCCTTTTTTTATTATTTAAGTCCACAAGTCTACTACTAGTAGTTTTGCATTAAAATCTGCAGGGCCTGCCAATTAGCGAAGCCTGAAGATGGAGGTAGATTTAATTTCATGTAAACTGCAGTTTCATTAAGGATACATTTTATTTATACTTTAATTCCTGCGCAGACGAGGAGGACAAGGAAGAAAAGGTGCAGTTTATGTTGTTTATGGCAATCTTTTATTCAGCCATGGTGCAGTTTTCCTTTCATTCCATAAAAAATACTACATCGTTGTTGAATCTCCCAACTATAAACTCAAAACAGAACGAGAAATGGTAATAAGGAATGACACCCATCAAATTAAGTTACTAAGCAGCGCAAAATCCAACAAGTCGAGCTAAGTTTCAGAATTAAACTAATTTAAGCAAACCTATAAATTCAAAAAAATAAAATAAATCTGAATTGAGTTATAGAAAATTACCTTTCAATTTCAACTTTCAAGGGTTGAAGACGTGCAGATTCTTGGAGTGTCTCTTCTCTCGACTCAAGTAGTGGCTGGAGGCGAAACGGGTTTCAGCGGCTGGGGTTGGCACATATTTAAGTGAATGGGGGCAGCGAGCGGGTGAGGGTGGCAGCAGGTGGGTGAGAACGGTAGCGGGCAGGTGAGGGCGTCGCCCGTGTCGGCTCAGGTGGGGGCTGGAGCCGCTGGACTGGAGGCGGTGAGGGATTAGCGGCGGCACGATTTTGAGTTATTTTAGCAAATAGATGCGGCAGGAGGTGAATTGTTAGGTGAGGTGTGTGTGTGACTGCGTGTAGTGTAGGTTATTTTGCTAGGTTAGGAATTATAATAATAAAATAATAATATTATTAATTAATTTCTTAATGGGTAACAGGTGACACGAACACGACATGAAACACGTTAATTTAACGGATAACACGAATCCGACACGAACCCAACACGAACACGACGCGAAAATTTCGTGTTCTTATTGGGTTGAGACGATAACGACACGAACCCATTAAGGCGTGTCACTAACACATTTTTATCGTGTGTGTTCGTGTCGGGTTATCGTGTCGTGTCAGAAATTGCCAGCCCTAGCAGGGAGGTAATGAGTAACCGAGGAGAGCACGAGCCTTTGTTTTGGATGGGAACCAAGATGATGGTAATCTGGCAAGTATGGGATGCATTAATGATATACCAGTCATTGTATTATTTGATACTGGAGCGCATACATTCATTTCATCTGCATGTGTTGAGGCATTAGGACTTAAGGTAGAAAAGAACAGTCAGGAATTGAACGTAGCAATACCTTCAGGAGAAACAACTATTTCTACTTTAGTGTGCCGAGACTTGAAAATCAAGATGAACGAGAATGAAATTCAAGTAACTGAATTGAACGTTTTGAATATTCATGATGTAGATGTAATCCTAGGAATGGATTGGTTATCAGAGAACAAGGCGACGATTTTGTATCGTGAGAGAAGAGTAATCATCCCTCAGCTAGGGAATGAGGAGGCAATCGTACATGGATTTAAGAAGAGGCAGAGAGTACCCATAATTTCAGCGATTCAAGCAACAAAGTTGTTGCGAAAAGTCGGAAATCAAGCCTTCTTAGTATATTTGGAAGGAGAAGAGAAGCCTGAACTGACTGTGCAAGATGTTCCAATAGTAAAAGAGTTTGATGATAAGCTCGTATTTTACCTCACTTATCACGTTGTTTTCTTATTATTTTATTGCATTTACTTGAGTTTTTAGTTAATAATCGAGCATGAAGTGTTTTTAGGGATATTATGCTTGTCATGGTAATATTTTGCAGGTTTTAGGCCAAATTCAAGGGAAACCCGTACCGAAAGCAGCAGATGTTCAAAGGAACAGTCACGACTTCTTCCACAGATGGAATCTGAGCTAATGGAGCACATGGATGGAAAGATCTTTGAGTTAGCTTTCCAACGCAACTGGAATCGGGTCAATCGGAGTTTGGGAGTGAAAGTTATGGCCAAAACCGTGAGACTGCGCGGACAGATGCATTCCTGTCGAGCGACACAATTTGTGTCGACCGAAATGAAATCCTGTCGACCGACAGGATCTGTGTCGAGCGACACGCGCACCGGAAAGGCAGTTTTTGGCCCAGTTTGGAGATTTTTCCTTCCCAAATCATTACCTTTTGAAGATATACTTTCTCCCCCTATAAATATGACTTATTAAGCTCGAAAATTAGGTCTTATTATTCAGTTTTTCAGCACTCCTTTATTTTATTTTCAGCATTAAACTCTTTAAATTTCTAGTACTCTTTATTTTTATTGTTGCAATTGGATTCAAGTACTTCAAGATTCCTATTGTTTTAATGATTCAAGTAAGTTTCTTTACATCTTTTGCAATGTTTATTTCAGTTATGTTAGGCTAGAACCCTTAACAGGTTCTAGGGTTTTCTCCATCCTTTTTGGCATGTGTTAATTCGATTAATTCCAAACCCTAATTAATTGGTTCAAATTCTATGGTTTTGATTTTAAAATCTATTTTCAATTGAAGGATCGAGAGATGAAAATTGGATTAGGTTTATAGTTATTAATTTGAGACCGAGAGGAGATAATTAATAATAGGAAAATAGAATTTTGATACAACTGTTTTCTGTCTCAAAAGGAAGAATTAGTTATAGGGTTTTCAAATCTGTATCTTTATTGAGATTGACTAGTTTGTGTTCTTGAGACCGAGAGGTAAAATTCACTTTCTAGTAATCTAGGTTTTAATTGCCCAACAAAGGAATTAACTCCAAAATATCAGATTTCCCACCTTAATGATTATTTTAGGTTTGGATTGATTGTTTATACATGTTGGATTGGATTGGTTGATTTCCCTAGAATCTGTGATTTTTATTATTGAATTTTATTCCCAAGTTAATTTCTATTTTGAAAAACAAAACCCTCTTCTGAAAATTGGTTCACTCAAACAAAGAATTGATAAACTGTGTCCAGTACATGAGATGATTTCGTCGCACTATCCCTGTGGGTTCGACATACCTTCGGGTTTATAAATTTATTTGCTGCTGTATTTTTACGGTTATCAAAGACGTATTTCCAAAGGAACTACCGGGATGCCACCAAACAGGCAGGTAGAGTTTATCATTGATCTGGAACCGGGTGCGGCACCAATTTCTAAAGCGCCGTACTGCATGGCTCCGAAGGAATTACAAGAACTGAAGGTTCAACTCCAAGAGTTGTTGGACATGGGCTATATCAGGCCAAGCGTGTCACCGTGGGGTGCACCGGTTCTGTTCGTTAAGAAAAAGGATGGGTCGATGCGTATGTGCATTGATTATCGAGAGCTGAACAAGTTGACATCAAAGAACAGATATCCATTGCCGAGGATCGATGATCTTTTCGATCAGCTCATGGGAGCTAAATTATTTTCTAAGATCGATCTCCGATCAGGGTACCACCGATTGAGAATTCGGAAAGAGGACATACCAAAGACAGCGTTCAGAACTAGATACGGTCATTATGAGTTTGTAGTAATGCCGTTTGGACTTACGAATGCTCCTGCAGTATTCATGGATTTGATGAATCGAGTATTCCATCCGTATTTGGACAACTTCGTGTTAGTGTTCATAGACGATATACTGATATACTCGAAGAGGGAAGCCGAGCATGAGCAGCATTTGAGAACAGTTTTGCAGATTCTGAGAGACGAGAAAATGTATGCCAAATTCAGCAAGTGTGAAATTTTGGCTAAGAGAAGTGACATTCTTGGGTCACATCGTATCGGCAGACGGAATTAAGATAGATCCAGCCAAGATTCAAACAATGATGGACTGGAAATCACCAACTACGCCGAATAAAATTCGTAGTTTTCTGGGACTAGCCGGTTATTACAGAAGATTCATCGAAGACTTTTCAAAGATTGCAAATCCGATGACCCAGTTACTACAGAAGAATGTCAAGTTCGAATGGATAGCTGAATGTGAGGAGAGTTTCCAGAAGTTAAAACAGTTGTTGACAACTGCGCCAGTTTTGGCAGTGCCGGAACCAGATAAGAATTTTGAAGTTTACACTGACGCATCCAAGAAAGGATTGGGTTGTGTTTTGATGCAAGACGGGAAGGTGATAGCTTACGCATCAAGACAGTTAAGGCCGCACGAAGTAAACTATCCGACTCACGATCTAGAATTAGCGGCAGTGATTCATGCGCTAATGATCTGGAGACACTATCTCTATGGGGTGAAATGTGCCATATTCACGGACCATAAGAGTTTGAAGTATTTCTTCGAGCAGAAGAATTTGAATATGAGGAAAAGGAGATGGTTAGAACTCGTGAATGACTACGACTTAACCATAAATTATCACCCGGGAAAAGCAAATTCTGTAGCAGATGCCTTGAGCAGGAAAGGAGAAGCTCAGTTGGGATGTATGCTTATAAGAGAAAGCAGTTTGATCAGAGAGTTTGAGAGGCTCAGCTTAGAAGTGATATCGCCTTCCGAAAGGAAGAGATGCGAATTAACAACCATAACAGTAGTACCAGATTTGAGAAAGAGAATTATGGAAACACAGAAAGAAGACACAGAGATTGAGAAATTGCGTCAGAAATTGAAGGTTAAGCCAGTGGGAGAATATCGGGAAGCACCTGATAGCGCACTGTTGTTCAGAGACAGAATTTTAGTGCCAAGCAGTGAAGAGCTAAGGAATGAGATATTGAGTGAAGCACATGATACGCCGTATACCGCTCACCCAGGAAGTACTAAGATGTACCAAGATCTAAAAACTAAGTACTGGTGGGATGGTATGAAGAAGGATGTAGCCTTGTATGTGGGTAAGTGTCTGGTTTGTCAGCAGGTCAAGGCGCTACATCAACGGCCGTATGGAAAGTTGCAGCCATTAGACATCCCTGAATGGAAATGGGAGCACATCACCATGGATTTCGTGACAGGATTGCCGAGGTCACAGAAAGGAAATACAGTGATATGGGTTATTGTGGATCGTCTAACAAAGAGTGCTCACTTCTTACCAATCAAAGTGAACTATGGATCGGATAACTAGCTCAGATTTATGTCCGAGAGATAGTCAGACTGCACGGAGTGCCAAAGTCAATCACGTCTGACCGAGATGCAAAGTTTACATCTCGCTTTTGGAGAAGTTTACAGCAAGAGTTGGGGACCCGTCTAAATTTTAGCACGGCGTTTCACCCACAGTCGGACGGTCAATCCGAGAGAACAATTCAGACTCTCGATGATATGTTGAGGACAGTTGTTCTGGATCGGGGAAACAGTTGGGAGTCAATTTTGCTTTTGATTGAATTTGCATATAACAATAGTTATCAGGCAACAATCGGAATAGCTCCTTATGAAGCTCTGTATGGAAGAAACTGTCGTTCACCTCTATATTGGGATGAGGTAGGAGAGCGAAAGATTGTTGGACCGGAAGCAGTGAATGAAATGATTGAAATAGTCCGTCAGATCAGAGGAAGAATTTGAGAAGCACAGAGTAGACAGAAATCTTACGCCGACTCTAGGAGAGCGGAGTTGAGCTTTGAAATTGGGGATAAGGTTTTCCTCAAGGTTTCACCCTCCAGGGGAATAGTGCGTTTCGGAGTGAAAGGTAAACTGAGACCGCGCTATGTTGGACCTTACGAGATCTTAGAGCGCATTGGTTCAGTTGCATATCGGTTAGCACTACCCCCGAATTTGAGTAACATTCATAATGTGTTTCATGTATCGCAGCTGAGGAAGTACATGTATGATCCGAAACACGTGATTAATCATGAAGATGTGATTCTGAATTCAAGTTTGCAATATGAAGAAAGGCCAGAGGCCATTATAGACCGAAAGATACAGGAGCTCCGAAATAAGTCGATTCCATTTGTTAAAGTACTTTGGACCCATCATGGGTAGGAGGAAGCGACATGGGAGCTAGAGGACAAGATGAGAGAGAGATATCCCGAGCTTTTTGAAGCTATATAAATTTTCGGGACGAAAATTTTTATAAGGGTGAGGGGATGTAATACCCCGTACCTAAATTGTAATCTTGTTTAAATAAGTTCGGATGTGATAATGAAATTATCTCAATTGAGAAATAAAGGGGGAATGATTTATTTGAATTTGGAGATTGGAATTGATATTCATGTTCATAATTCGAGAGAATTAAAGGAAAATATGGAAATAATATTGTGTTGGAGAATGGGATTTGGAAGTTTATGCATGTTAATTTGGAGTTATTATGTATTGGAAGTTGGATTGTGGAGTTTGTGGAATTTTGGGAACATTATATCATGTAATGTTAATTATAATGGGGTTATTAAGGATGTTTATACCTAGACTTAATGGTGTGTAACTATATTATGATGGAATATGTATTGTTATTGTATAATTTATGATTATACCTTAGTCTTCATCCCTTACCTTATTTCCATCGAGAGAGAGAGAGAGTGAGGTAATACCAATTTTCAGAAACCTCCCACTCGCCACCTCCACTTTCCGACGAGCCACCGGCCGGCTCCAGCCACCGTAGGACGCGAGACCACCGCCATTTGAAAGCTGACTCTTCAAGCTTTTTATCGAGCTATAGTGGAGCTTGTAGGATTGAGAATCGAGGGAGTTATCGCCGATTGAAACGGGGTGAGTTTTGTGTGCGAATTTCCAGATTTAATCCTTGTAATTTGTTTTTCCGGCCATTAATTGTTAAATGGATGCTAGATTCGTGTTCCTGGGAGTGTTAGGAGTATTCGCACATCAAGAAATCAAGGTTTTATTGCCAGAAAACCACCGTCGCCGCCGTGAGGAAAGAATTCTGGTGAGCTACCTCCACCCTTTTAATATCGTGTTTAAATCGTGATTGAAGGCTAGATTCGAGTTCTAGGTTGTCTAAGGGTCATTTAGATATGTTTGCATGTCGATTTGGGTGGTTGGAACGACGGGAAATTGGAGTTTCAGGGCCGAGAACGGCGATCTCGCCGGAGAAGACGACCCGTCCCGTTCGGAACGGCTTGGTCCCGTTCGGGATGGATCGCGAACATGAATGAGCAGCTGGGCTCCATCCCGTTCGGGATGGAGGAGTCCTGCTCAGAATTTGGCATGGCCTTTGGGCAATTTTCGTGTCTTGTTCGTTCCGTTTGGGACGAACACATTCCGTTCGGAATGGACTTCGACCCTTGAGTACAAAACATGATTTTTAAAGTATTTCTAACCCCATTTCATAACTTTTCAACCCCATTGATTACACATTGATTTGAAATACATATTTATCATTGGAAAATGAGTTTGAAAGTGTTAGAGGTCGAGAATTCAAATTCGGGTTGAGAATATATCATGATTGAGAGTTGGGAATTATAGAAGAGTGAAGGGTTGATCATGAGACTTATGTTGGGGTTGAGTTGGCTATAGTTACGAATATTATGGTCCTAGAATATTTATTCTAAACCGGTAAATCGTGATTGATTGTAGGAATTTGAGAGCGAGGACCGTTGAGCTCAGGAAGCATCTATTTGAAAGCCAAACATCAGGTGGGGATTATTTCATTATAAAAGTAAAATGCCTTTTCGAGCATCATGCTCAGTTTTTCTTTAAATGTGCATGAAATTGAGTTACTTAAACGGAATGCTATGCATAAAACGATATGTACTCTCATAACGAACCCCGAAGATTTCTAACAAAAGAATGTTGATTAGTGAGATGAGAACCAGATACAAATAATCCCTGAGCTAACCTCATCAAGTATGTGATAATGTTAACAACCTTATATGGTTGTGTGACAGGCTAAATAGCTGAGTGCTAAGTCCTGAATGGTTGTGAGACAGGCTAAATAGCT
>JAPKLW010009533.1:0-12167 GCA_026898455.1 Plectranthus barbatus | reverse complement strand
CATTTGTGGCTTTGATAATTACTCTTGATCTTTTCCATTTTCAACACTCCCCCTCAAGTTAAGTATCGGGATTGCCGATATTTAACTTGACTAAAACATCCGAAAGGCTCTTAGAATCTACTGCTTTGGTCAGAATGTCAGCCAACTGATTTTTCGAGGAGACATACGGAAGAGCAATTGTACCATCCTCAATCTTCTCTTTTATAAAATGTCGATCAACCTCCACATGTTTTGTCCGATCATGTTGGACAGGGTTGTTGGAGATGCTTATAGCAGCCTTGTTGTCACAAAGAAGTTGACATGTTTTCCCCGAAAAAAATCCTAACTCCTTCATCAGCTTTCTTATCCATAGTATCTCTGTCACTCCGCTTTTGATGCCTCTAAATTCGGCTTCTGCGCTGGACAGTGCAACAACCTTTTGTTTCTTGCTCCTCCAAGAGACAAGATTCCCCCCAACTAGAACAAAGTAGCCGGCTGTGGATTTTCTGTCAACTGGGTTTCCGGCCCAATCTGCATCAGTGTAAGCCTGGATTTCGAGGTTATCCGATTTTCTGAAGAGGACCCCGAAATCTGCCGTACCTTTTAGATATTTTACAATTCTCAGGGCAGCTTCAAGGTGTTCAACTTGAGGATGGTGCATGAATTGACTGACAACTCCCACGGCATAAGATATATCGGGGCGAGTGTGCGAGAGGTAGATGAGACGTCCCACAAGTCGTTGATACTGACCTCGATCGACATCATCAGCTTTTTCCTTAATTTGAAGCCCATGGTTGACCACAATTGGGGTGGTCGATGGCTTGCAGTCAAGTAGTCCAGTTTCAGCAATGAGATCAAGAGTGTATTTTTTCTGATTAATGAAGATGCCACGTTTTGATCTCAGAACTTCAATCCCTAGGAAGTATTTTAACCTTCCCAGATCTTTCATCTCGAATTCCTTAAACAGACTTGCCTTCAATTTTATCATCTCCTCTGTATCATTCCCTGTCAGAATCATATCATCAACATAAATGATTAGACAAGTTATTAAATCTCCTCTCCGTTTGATAAAAAGTGTATGATCAGAGTTGCTTTGCTGGAAGCCCAATTTCTTCATAACAGCTGTAAACCTTCCAAACCAGGCTCTAGGAGATTGCTTGAGACCATAAAGAGTCTTCTTGAGCCTACAGACTTCATTTTCTTTAAACTCATGAGAAAAACCCGGAGGAGGTAGCATATACACCTCTTCCTTCAAATCTCCATGCAGGAAAGCGTTTGTGACATCGAACTGGTGGAGAGCCCAATCTTTCGTTGCAGCAATTGATAGAAGAACTCTGACTGTATTCATCTTGGCTACTGGAGAAAAAGTCTCGTCATAGTCGATTCCATAAGTCTGTGTGTACCCCTTGGCTACCAACCGAGCCTTGTATCGTTCAATGGACCCGTCTGACTTTCTTTTAATAGTGAAGACCCACCTACATCCAATAGGTTTCTTTCCATCAGGAAGTCGGCACTTGTCATATGTGTTGGTTCTGTTCAAGGCATCCATTTCTTTCTGAATCACTTCTTTCCAGTGTGGTATACTCAGTGCTTCAACTTCGGAGGGAGGTATCTCCTCCGTGTACAAGGATTTTTCATAAGCTGTGGCTTCTTTAGAGAGGTTGACTCGGGCAATGGAACCAATAGGGTACTTGCTTCTTCGACTCTCTTTTTCAGGGGAATATCGTTTGGGAGGTATACCTCTTGTACTTCGAGGGGGAAGTACATATTGTTCCTGCAAAATAGTCACCTCGGGTTCCGGTCCTCTTAATTCAACAGGTGAGATAGGTAAATCAGAGAAAGAAGGAGATTCAACAGGTGAGATAGGTAAATCAGAGAAAGGAGGAGGATTATTACTATCACCAGAGGATACCAAGTTTCCAGGAGATCTTGGAGGTAGCACTTCGAGCTGGATTTGTTCTGAGTTCTCTGTGGGTTGATCAGAAGGTACCTGCCCTTTTTCAGAATCGTCGGAAGGAACACTTAGAAGCCAGCTTAGATGGTCACTACTATTCTCCCCCTGAGCACTAGGGTGGCTTCGGAAAAAATACTCTGTCTCAAGGAAGTCGCAGTGTATGGTAGTGATGACCTGTCGGGTTTTTGGGTTGTAGCACCTATACCCCTTTTGATTAACCCCATAACCTACGAATACACACTTTTCAGCACAAGGCGCAAATTTGGTGCGCTCGTGTTTCGGAATGTGAACAAAGACAGAACAACCAAAAATTCTTGGTTCAAGAGTAAGAGCGGAAGGAATAGTGACACATGAGGAAAGGTATTGTAATGGTGTTTGTAATTGGAGAATTTTTGTAGGTAACCTATTGAGAAGATAGACACTCGTAGCTACAGCTTCAGGCCAGAGGGTGGTGGGAACACCAGATTCTAACATCATAGCACGAGTCATCTCTAAAAGGATCCTATTCTTTCTTTCTACAATCCCATTTTGTTCAGGGGTATAGGAGCAAGAGGTTTGGTGTAAAATGCCTTTTTGTTGACAAAAATTGATCATGGAGGTATTAATGAACTCACGTCCGTTATCTGAGCGAAGAATCTGAATTTGTTTTTTGAACTGAGTTTGCACCATAGCATAAAACATAGCAAACTTCTCAAAAACCTGAGATTTGGTTTCTAAAAAATAGATCCAGGTCATCCTAGAGCAGTCATCAACAAATAGGAGAAAATATTTAAAGCGATTTCCTCCTAAACATGGAGCTGGGCCCCACACATCAGAATGAACAAGGGAAAAAATATCATTGACTCTTTTATTTTTTGATGGAAACGAATGTCGGTGGCTTTTGGCCATAACACAAGAATCACAAGAAAGCTTAGAGTTTGTAGCTAAATTAGGAAACAGTAACTGTAAATACCCTTTAGAAGGATGTCCTAACCTTCTATGCCACAACCAAATTTCCCTATCAATCGATTTCTGAGTAAGTAAAGCGGTACCATTTTGATCAACCTCATCGACACAGTACAGTCCCTGCTTCTCAGTACCACGCCCAATGATCTTCTTCGTCCTGATATCCTGCAAAAGACAGAAGGACGGGTTCATAATCAGGGTACAATTTAATTCTCGAGTGATATGGCTGATGGAAAGGAGTTTATGAGAAAGAGAAGGAACAAGAAGACAATTAGAAAGGCGTAAGGTAGGAGAAATTTGCACCGTTCCTGATCCTGCAACGGCTACAAGATCCCCATTGGCGGTTTGGATATGAGTTTTATTGGTTTTGGAAATGTTTAAAAAATCATTTATGTCAAACGACATAGTATCAGTGGCCCCACAATCGAAAATCCAACCCCCGAAAAAAGGTTTTTTTATAGGGTTGTTTTTACTACTATTATTGATAAGGTTTGGAGGGGTAAGTTTGAAAGAATTGAAAGCATATGGGTTAAAATTAAGAGAATTGAAATTAGAGGGACTAAATTGCAAGAAATCATAATAATAAAGGGAATTTGGGTTTGGTATTTTTCCAAACCCTCTACCTCCACCGATCGACTCCCTCCCTTCTCCACAATCAGCCGTACGGCCACACCCGGAGCAGCAGTACCAGCCTCGCCGTCGCCGACCATCACCCCGGCAGGAGTCTTTATCCAGCCGCTGCACCTTCTCGACGCAGCCAGATCTTCCCCAGCCGTCGCCTTGCCGTCGCCGTCCTCCCCCAGCCGTCGCCTTGCACGGCCACTGCGTCGTCGGCAGACAGCCGCGACTGCTGCTAGACCAGCCTCCATGCTTATTTCCACGACGGCGTAAGCCACCGCCTCTGCCACCGCTTCCACGGCAGAACTGAGCCTCGTTCACAGTGATGTTACTGTTCATCGCGTCATCCATTGACTGAGTCACAAGGTTTGATCTTTTGGCTTTGGTTAGAACAAGATCGAACTTGTCGTTCTGAGTTCTTGGCTAGGGTTGATTTTGATTTTGGTTTGAAGGATATTGAAAGACATGATGAATCAAGATTTTGGGTCTACAGAGTCAGGATTTTAGTCCTGCTCTGATACCATGTTAGATTTAGGGGTAGACATGGTTGATAGAAAAAAGAGAGATTGTTTCTTATTTCTTGATAATCTGAAAACACGTACAAGGTGCCCTTTAAATAGGGCGAAGGTAAACAAATTAGGTGAACAACTTATGGAAATAAATGATTTGATTGTTGATTGCTTGCTTAATCTTCTCCGCTCTTTGTGGTCTTGATTGCTACTCTTGATTTCTTCCATTTTCAACATTTGTGTTCTTCCATTTTCAACATTTGTGGCTTTGATAATTACTCTTGATCTTTTCCATTTTCAACACCTCCATGCAGTCGTCGTAGGCGGCGGGGAGGCGGTGCTCCGGGGCCGGACGGTAGCCCACCGACACCAACACGGAGGCGTTGTGGTGGACGAGAGCTGAGCAGAAGTTGTGGATAGGGATGGAGGCTGGAGTAAAGGGCATGACGAAACCTCCACCACGGAAGTAAAATATGAGCGGCAGTTTTGTCGCCGCCGGTTTATCCAAAACCGGGTTCGGTAAATAAACTCGGGCGAAAGTGTTTTTCTCTTGATTGATGAGGATGTCCTTGGTGAGAACCGGAACCGGGCTCGAAGGGTCGGGATTAGCATCGGCGGCCGGGATAACGAAATTGGGGTTGCGAGCGACGGTGCCGTCGGGGTGTTGGAGGAGACCCATGGTACCATATGGATCGGCATTACGATCGATTGTTGTTTCGGTGGAAGACATGGTGGAGCTGAACCCTTGTTTTTAATGAAAAATTTTGGGATATATTTTTCTAATTTGTAAGATAGATATGTTTTTCTATTATTTCAATTTCAGAGAGTAATTTCATATATTTCATTTCTAGTAGTAAAGAGGTCAAATATTTAAAGATGCAGAGAGGGTTGATTGATGAGGGAGGACACAACTTTTTAAAGATAAAATATTGGAATTAAAATATGCGAATATTGTGCTCGAATTTTTGTGGTATGGAGCAGTTACACAAGTCATGCCATGCATTAATGCCATACGAGTAGGCATTTAGAATTTAGATTTTTATTTGTGTCATTCTTTTGAGATTGGAATGTGACCTAACTCATACAGAATATATAGTTGCTAGTCCATGTACGAGTATTTAATCATCTTGTAGAAATTATATGATGAACATTGTAATTGAGTTTGAATTCTAGCTATTTAGTAAAAAATCGTCTTAAGATGGGTATGTTATTTAGTATTGTAATTGGGTTTGAATTCTAGCTATTTAGTATGTTATTCACCAATTTGGAATGTGTAAAGGATTGGAAGAAATTGGATCCTAGTCTGAAACTGACGAATCAAAGATACTAATCGAAGACACTAGCTTGGATCTTCTCCAGTTTACAAGACCAATTTCCACTCACACGAGAGACAACAAATAAGTTAGAGAAATTATTAAAGATCAGTCTTTAAGAATGAAGATTCCTTAAAGATTGAAGTTATATCAACCAGTTCAGGTTTCTCAGACTGGCAAAGCCGTTTTGACACAAAAGAAGCATGTCGACATCCTG
Source organism: Plectranthus barbatus (assembly GCA_026898455.1). Lineage (NCBI taxonomy): Eukaryota > Viridiplantae > Streptophyta > Magnoliopsida > Lamiales > Lamiaceae > Plectranthus > Plectranthus barbatus. The sequence goes on along the minus strand of JAPKLW010009533.1, from coordinate 6,632 downwards.
TGTCAGAAAAGGACGAAGTAGATCAGAACTTCAGAAAAAACACCCTGCTCCCATCCGAAAAGAGACGCCTCAGATTGGACAATGCTCAATACGTCTCTAAATAACTACAAATTTGAAACGCTCCTACCTCGTCCATAAATAGACAAGCGCTCAGAGTAACAAAATATAAAAACTCAAAAAAAAGCAACGATACTCTGCGCAAGTGAAAACTCGAAGTGTTTCTATCGTCAAGGCTAAAACTTAGCCAACCGTGTGTCATCATTTGAACACGAGACTCATAGCTTTCTCAGCTAGAGTTATTACTAGGTGTTCTTTCTTTCCAAGAAAGAACACAACAGTCACTGCATATCTCCAGCAGTGATTATCATGGGCGTTTAACCAACCAGTTCGATAGTTCGGGAGGAATTATAAAGCTTTCAACATCCAGAGGAGGAGGCTGTGTGGTGTGCCCACACTCCAAATCTGCGAAGCCGAAGGAACTAGAGGCCTGGACGAGTGACCTAGTGGACTGGTAGATGATCTACCAGCTAGCGATAGATTGCGAGACCATCCTATAACTAAGGCTTAGTAAATTTCTAGACCTTGATCTGAAGAGAGGACATATGACTTGTTGTCCAAACCTCTATAAATCCTTTTCTATTTACTGCTTTTTACTTTCTTGTAAATATTTTGAAACTCAACACATTCTAGTGTTGTAGTATGCTTGAATTGAACCTAAAACTCAAACTCGCTAATAACCGGTTTTACAGAAATACAAATTGATCAAGAACCACTAGTTTGTGAGTGGAAGTTGTTCTTAAAATTTCTGCTATGCATTAAACTTAGTCTGATCTCGAGACCAACAAGATATTTGGTATGAGTTTTACCATTCCAATAAAGATATATATTTTGGTTTTGAAAATTATCTTCAATTCTTATTTTTTAAATTTATAAGTTTATAAAAATTACGATGATATTATAATAATATTATTTCAAATAATTTCTCTTGACTTTTTATTTTTAAAATTATAATATTAAGATTTATTAATTATAAGTAAATATTTAGAGAAATACTAATATAATATTAAAATTAATATAATTTAAATAACAAATTCTAGATTATTATAATACATATTATCTTCAATAGTACTTTCTAACTTTATTACTCCCTCGGTCCCATTTCATTAGTCACGTTTTCCTTTTTCGTCTGTCCCAACTATTAGTCACCTTTCCGAAAATAGAAAATAATTAGGACTAAATTATTACATAAATAACATTTAATCTAAAAATAAAATAATCTAATTTTATACCTAACCCCCACCCACCCCCAAACCCTACTCCAAAAACAATCAGAGCGCAGCCCCAATTCTCTCTCACTTCTCTTCTCCATCTGTGAACCCGTAATTCCACCGCCGCCCCTCTTCTTTTGATCTCCGATCAGCTGCCCCTCCTCACCGTGATGACGACACTCATATCTCTGTCGCTAGATACTTCTCAACCTGAATTGCCTTTGATGTCGCCATTTATGTCAACTTCCCTGTCGGTCTCTTGTGAAGATGGCGATCTTGTGTGGCCCGAAGGTATTTGGTCTACTGACGAGGATCTGGACCTCAACTCCCTTCTCTCAAAACATGGTGGCAACTCTGATTTCACCATGTGCCTCGTCCCCAATTCATTCAGCGACGAGGTCTTTCCCGCAACAGATTCAAAGGCATTTATGGTCGACAATGTAGATCTGGGCATGCATGATGAAAGCCCTATGGGGCAGAACTCTCTGAGTGGTCCATCTACTATTGAGGAGGCGTAGCTCGCGAGAGAGGAAATGACGAGGGCTCTTGTTCAACAATTTTGGGAAATTTATTTTCCAAATATTTGTTCATTTCTAATCCCTAAATTTATGGATTTAATGTTTTATGAATTCATCTTAAACTTGTAGTTGTGCTTGTATATGTTAATTTTATTGGGTGTGATTGTCACTGTTTGTAAGTGTTCAATGTGAAAACAATCAGATTGAGAATTGAGTAGAAGGTGCTGTATTTTAAAAAATCATTTAACTTATGTTCGAAACTTGGTTGTGCTGTTGTGACTACTTTGCTTATTGGTTGTTTTAATTTGTGGTTGTTAATCATGAAATTGTTTAGTTGCAGTAACATGGTTTTACTTAAGAATGTATAAATACAATAGCATATTTTTTCAACATATTTCCAGCCTATAGAATTTTAGAACAACTGTTGATAACAATAACTGATGGTACATTAAAGGCTTTACAAAAACCACACTACAAGAAATTCGCGTTTTTGCGACCGAAAAATCGGTTGCAAATCGGTCGCAAACTGCTGTTTTGCGACCGATTTTGTCCATCGCAAAAACCTTGGTCGCAAAAAAAATTGCGACCGAAAATTGAATCCGTCGCAAATTTTTGCGACCGATTGCAAATTTTTTGCGACCGCAATTTCGGTTGCAAATCGGTCGCAAAAAAAATTCCTTCAAAAAATAAATTTTAAATTTTTTTGAACCAGTTTTAAACCGGCCGGTCCAACCATCAAATCTGGTGCCTTGCGTCCAAGAGGGTTCGAACTCGGCACCTCCCGCACGCGTGCCGCGCGCGTTACCACTGAACCAAACAATAATCTCATTCTTTATACGTACTAAAATATATATATATTTTTAAAAAAAGGAATTTTGCGACCGATTTGCGACCGAATTTTCGGTCGCAAAATTTAGCGACGGAAAAATCGGTCGCAAATCCGTCGCAAAAAATCTGCGACGGAATATCCTGTCGCAATTCCGTCGTAAAATTTATTATTTCTATTCGGTCTCAATTCCGTTGTTAATCGGTCGCAAAATCGCGACCCTTTTTTTTTTGGTCGCAAATCGGTCGCAAATTTGCAATTTTTTAGTAGTGCCACTTTCTGCCTATGCTTTACAAAAACCACTTGATTGAACATATGCTACCAAAAAAAAAAAAAAAACAGATCACAAACCATAATCTTTACTTTGCAGCCCCATATAAGCTAGCAAAATGCCCAAATCTGACACGAACCCCTCAATTCCATCTGTATGTCCTGCTTGAATTAAGAAGTCTAGGCTTTCTTTAACTAACTCCATGGGCAATTGTAAATTGGTGGGCAATTCATTGTCTAATAACAATGCATTCTTCTTCATATGTGGAACCTTGTAGTTGTTGCATCCCTTTACCTTTATTATCTCTTGCAAACAACATTGTAGGGATAGAAACACCTTGTTCAATGTCATAGCTTCAAGACTATTGAAACTACTTAACACTGCATTAACAAGATCACTTGCATTCTTGCATGCATGTTGTTGTTGCAAGCTTTGAATAGCCCTAAAAAAGCCCAAGTCTTTGACATTCATATCCGGAGAGTTTGCAAGTTGTTGCACCAATGCTATTTTAAATCCATCTGAATTTGCAATAGCATGAAACTCTGGGTCTAAGTTGTTGATGTGAGGTTTTGCATTGTCTTGCTGAATATAAATGGTTTTACTTAAACATGAATAGCCTTTATTGCTTGTACTATCTGTAAGTTCACATTTAATTTGTTAGCTGCATATAAATAAGTTGAATAACATGACTATTATAGAGGCAATCAGAATTAGAATAAGTATGATAAGCATATTCAGAGTGATCTATGAGAATTAGTTCATTTTTACATGTAGCACAACTAATAAAATCTATATTTGTTACCTGTTTGATTAAGCAATCTTTTATCACTTGCTTTGTGATAGATTCAATTGGCTTTGTCTCCATAGTACCTGCAGCTCTCTTCTTGCTGTTTCGTTTAGCCCGAACTTCTTCGGTAAATGGCCACATTCCTATTTTACCATAAAAAATAACACTTCCATTCTCTTAAAATATAGGTCGGGACACAACACACATGAACATCACCTTAGGATAAGTTTTTTGCTTTTGCATGTTCTATGTGGTTCTTCTTCCATATGAGTCATGTAGTATTTGTGGGTGTTTCTAGTTAGATAAAACCACTTCTCATCTATGTGAATGCCATTTTCCATGGCCTTGAATTTGTATATGTTCAAAGCATGATCATATTCGATGGCTTTCAAACTGAAGAATAATCTTAACAACTTATTTGGAGCTGTCAAATCTGGTTTGATTGCATTTGTGTATACTTTAATCAGATTTGTTTTAGCCCATCTTCCGACAATAGTTTTGGGTACATTTATGCTTTTTGCAAGTGCCCTAATTGTAGCTCTTTTTTGATAATGAACTCGTGCAATTTCATCCAATTTGCCCTCATGTTTTGGCTTTATAAATCTACTAGCTCTCTTGCCTACCAAATGTATAACCTCACCTCTGGATCTTTGCTCTTTTGCAGCTTTCCAAATCCTTAAGATTGTTCTTGTGCAGTGATTGAATGTGGCAGCAGCTTCAATGATCTTCCCCCTTGCAGGCTTGCCATTTTTGCAACTCTCTAGCTAAAATTGCACAATCTCTTGTTTTTTGGAGTCAGAAACATCCTGTTTCTTCACCATTTTTTGCTATGTTATTTTTGTAGATTTTGTGATTAAGTTTGAATGATGTTTACCTATTTATAGTTTTGATGTAGTGGGAATATTTCAGTTTAAATTTTGAAATTTCCTGCCAATTTCAAGGCAGTGAAATTTTCGGCTCATGTGCAGTGAAAATTTCCCTCTCAATTTCAATTATAATATTATTTGTTTTACTAGTGCTCAAAATTAATTAAATGCTAATCCAACATTAAGTTTCCTGATTTCCTTTTTATTGGTTATTGTGCTCTTCTCAAACATGACTAATGAGAAGGGATATAGGGAGTATTATTATACTATTGTTTATATTAATATCCTAATTATAAAGAATCTGTGGGTTTAAAATATAATAAAATAGCTAATTGATTAATAAAATTTAATTAAAAAATAAATTATAATTATATAAAGTTAATTATAATTATGAAATGATTTCTCTTCTTGGTATATATTTTACTTTTATATAATATTTTAACTATAATAATATATCAATATATTAATAATAAGTATAATTAGTATTAAATAATTAATTATAGAATGTATTAATAAGATATTATAATTACTATAACTTTAATATTAATGTCTTTTATTTAATATTATAATAATAATGTATTTTAATAATATTACTCCCTCCGTCCCAGGACAGTCGCAACGTTTTTCTTTTTGGTCCGTCTCAGAACACTTGCAACGTTTCCTTTTTTGGAAAGTTTTAATTAATTAATTATCCACTAAACCTACTATACTCCTACCCTACTCCTACCTCACCATCTCTCATACCCCACTATCTCTCCTAATCATTAACCTACTAATCTAACCCCACTAACTTCTCTAAATACTTTTTCTTAACCTCCATGCCGGGTCAAACGTCTCAAGAGACCCGGGACGGAGGGAGTAAGTTTTAATTTAGATCACAACTATAAAAAAATTGTTGGATTTAAAAATAATTAAATAAATGGATTAATTTTAAAACTATACATAAAAAAAAATACATACTTTCAATGAAACTTGGGAATCAAAATTGAAACCCACCATTATAGTGGAGAATGATTAAACCCAGATAATTGAGAATCATCTCATTCTCTTTGGAATGAAATCAAATAATTAAATAATGAATTTCACATTCATTCTATTCTTTCATTCTGAAATCTACCAATCAAACACCTTGCCAATCATTTCTCTCGAGTACGGTGAAAACACGTTGTCTTGATCAAGAGGTCATGTAAAATTATACATACAATTCTAATAACATAACATAAACAACCGAAAAGAAAAGCTCAAAACTAAAGAATAAAATTCTTGATAACACCAAAGAGTAAATTAGCTTTATCTTCCTCCGCTATCTCGATCCCGTGACACCCGCCATTGCTGAACATCTCCACCACAACCACACCTCTCTCTCTCATCACTTTCGCTAACTCAACTTGCCTGTCCACGAGCGGGTCACCGTCACAGCCGGTCACCAGCAATCTCCACCCTTGATCCTTCATCTTCTCCAGAACCTCTTCTCCGACGTGTTTGATTGGATTCGAGTATTCGTGGTCACGGTCGGCCCCAATGGGCAGCGCTAGATCCCAAAACAAGTCGGATACAATCAATGGAAGAACCTTATCATGCATCAACCTCATCTCCGACGGGGTCCGCTCCACGCCGCCGAAGAAAGGGTGGTGCAGTATCAGCCCACGGATGTTGAGCGGCAGCAGCTGGCCAACGCATGCTGCTGCGCGTAACCCTAAGTGGTAGGCTACGTTTCCTCCGGCGCTGGTGCCGGCGAGGAAGCAGTTGGATAAATCGGCGTAGTTTGTAAGCCACTCGTCGTCGGTGGTTCGGACCCAAAGCAGTGCCTCCATGCAGTCGTCGTAGGCGGCGGGGAGGCGGTGCTCCGGCGCCGGACGGTAGTCCACCGACACTAACACGGAGGGGATGTGGTGGACGAGGGCAGAGCAGAAGCTGTGGAAAGAGATGGAAGCTGGAGTGAGGGGCACCACGAAGCCTCCACCATGAAAGTAAAATATGAGAGGCAGTTTTGTCGGCGCCGGTTCTTCGAAAACCGGTTTCGGTAAAAAAACCCGGGCGAAAGTGTTTTTCTCTTGATTGATGAGGATGTCCTTGGTGAGAACCGGAACCGGGCT
>JAPKLW010009532.1:0-12169 GCA_026898455.1 Plectranthus barbatus | reverse complement strand
TTTGTTGCATTGCAGAAAGAAACAGCTAATTTTATGCAAAAAAATATCCATCTTGATGGACAGTATTTTAAACCATCAAGAAGAGTACTCCATTAATAATTTAAACGTAAAACATCAAATTTGAAATAAAACATAAACATATGATGCATATTATGCAAGCTAAAGGAAATAGATCACAGTTTCATGATCAAACACCCGATTAAGAACACACGCAGACAAGGGTTTCTTCGAATAAATATTCAGATACCAAGGGCATGGTAAATTCCTTCATATAGTAAGAGCCAAGAATCATTTCCCTGTATTTTCATAACAAGACAAACAATACAAAGGTTCACACATTAACACATGTTGTCATTGATTTACAAGAAGAAAAATTACCAACGCCGATGGTGGTGGCGGGTTTGAAATGACTGAAAGGAGATTTTTGGCATTTTCAGGTCGGTGTAGTGGTAAGAAGACTAGTGTCTCATGTCAGCTCAATAATAACATAAACAAAAATCTGATTAAGACAGAGAAAAAAAACCAAGAAACCTCTCCAACAACAACAAACGATGATAACTAATAAAGATATACAAAAAAGAGCTTGAGAAAAGACCTTAACCACGAGAGACATCAAATGAGGATTTCTATTGCGTCTGTGTGAGAGATTGCAGGACGAATATCGACGGGCTGCAATTTTTACATAAGCAGGCTTTGAGGGAGAGTACTCGACCACTGCGAGAGAAAGGGCATAAGAGAGAGAGAGAGAGGGCTAGCTCAATGCAGCAACTGCAAAAACTTTCGACAAAAATTTTATTATTAAAAAAATATTTGGCAAGGACATAACATCATTTGATTCTCAAGAGTTTTCTAAGAACGTAACAAAGCAGAACCACCAAGAAAAAAGAAGAACATAATAAGAAAAAAAGAAAAACATCATTTAATCCTCCAACGACACAATCTACGTAAAAAAAAACACATTAAAAGAAAACAAACTATAGATAGAGAGAGTAGTTAATGGCGCATGAAAGTATGAGAAAACCAAACAGCGCATAAGCAAAAAGCATAAAAAAGAAAAAAAAAACTTGATCAAACCAAACCAAAGGTAAATGGAAGAGAGAACTTGTGAAGGTACAATGTACATAAACAAAAAGTTGGGGTTATTATAATTTCCTTTCTACCCTTGCTTTCTCCCAAAAGTACCAAAAAAAAAACTCCTTCGTACTTTTTTGTAATTTAATGTCTCTTTCCTATTTTGGAATATTTTGTTTCCATCCATTTTTTTTTCATATTAATTTTGCACTTTTTGATTCATTCTAATTTATTTTGACTGCGTAATTTTCTAAACTTTTCAAATAAAAGTTCATGTATATGTTTTGCTCATTCGCTCATTTGATTTGATTGTTGCATTTGTTTCTATGAGGGTTGGATGCATTTATTAATATTATCTATTTGTAATAATGAATATTGCAAGATAATATGACTATAATATATAAGACCATGCTTTGTTGGTATATTTGTTCCATCCATTCTAGAAAAAACCAAAAAAATGTAAGCACATTCCTCATTCGACCTTTACATCGGCAGTTGAGCCACCACCGGAAATATAATTTTTTGACAATAAGTTAGAACTTTTACATTTTTGGGATCCTTGGCTACGTTTATAATCTAAATCTCTTTTTTATAGCGTTGTTGCAATTTTATGAAAGTACTAATTTATAACTTATTAATTATAGCCAAAATGCATTAACCACCACATTTCAAGACATGTGCCAATCATTTGATAACCTAAAAATATGAGTTTCTCCTCATCATTCTTCATAATTAAAAAAAAGAAAGAAAAATAGAACAAGTAGTTTTTAATATCATATGAGAATAGTAGAAAATGGAAACAAAATATTATGCATAATTATAAATTATAATCTAAAGATAGTATTCCCTCTGTCCCGTCTAAATTGTCCATTTTTTTTGTTGTTTGTCTCATCTATTAGTCTCATTTCCTAAAATGACAAATTTTTTCACACTCACCAATAAAATATTAATTTCATTATACTAATAAACATTGATAATTGTGACAAAAGCAAATGAAACTACTTAGATAGGACGGAGGGAGTATAATTTCCAATTTAGATATCAAAAATCAAATTTCAATTTCAGATTCAAGATTCGAAAATTTCTATTTAGGACCTTATCGATTCTTTTTTTCTCTTTACCTCCAACCTTTGGGTTTTAAATTGATTACTTAATAATCGTTTAAATTGTAAGTCATGAATCTGCAATCCTCCAAATATTATTTTATATTTTCACGTATTACAAATCGTAAACAAGCAATCCATTAAATTTTATTAATTTATTTTAAGGATAATCTTATCTTTACGTTTTATTATTATTATTTTTACAAACTAAAAATCTTAAATTTTGTGAGGGCAAGAGACATGTGTGTTCACTATTACAGGGAGAGAGAGAATATAGTGCTAGCCTACTGTTGTTTTGTTCTCTTTTTTTATCCCTCCTTCCCCCTTGAGACCATTCCCAACCGTGCCCATATTCCCAAGTCACTAAATAAGACAAAAACTTTGAAATTTAAAAAAAAAAATTGTATAATTCCATAGCCACAAGCGGACGACAACCTACATCCAGCCACTTCATGTCCATTCAACTTTAAATGTTGTAGCTACACGTGGCAAGTTGCCACTTTTCATTTATTTTAATATATTTTTTATTGTATTTAATTTTAATAATTATGAATAAAATACTTAAATCTAAAAAAAACTCTATAAATGGCGGTTAGAAGAATTGCATTTCACAACTAGATCAAAAAAATTTCATGACTCTCAATTCTTAGTGCATAATTATTTATTTTTAATTAAAAATGATAAATATTTTTATTATATTAGAAGAGAGAAAAACTAATATTTAAATTAAAAGTTATGTTGGATTGTGGTCACTGATGGGGATGTAAATAATATTGAGTTGTAGGTTATGTAGTGGATGAAAGAGAACTTAATATTTTATTAAATATTTGGGTCACGATCTATCACTAATGGGGATAGTCTAAGAAAACATCTTTCCCTTTTGTCCCTTTCTTACATATTCATGTTTCTTTTCTATTTTGGCATTTGACTTTTGTTTTTGGTAAGAATAATTTATTTCTTTCAATCAAGTTCATTCTAATTTATTTTCAGTAGAATAATATTTGAATAATTAATTTCAAATTTTCTCAATTAAAAAGTTGATGTACATGCATTGCTAATTTAGATGGTTAAATTATTACATTATATACTAAACAGAAAATTAAATATATTATCTACAAAAATTCAGTTGTCCACACTCCGATTTAAATTGTTAGGTAGAAAAAATGGACTGGAAATAAAAAAAAAATACAAAAGGACATAAAATGTAGATGGATATAAAATTTTGTGGAGTTTTACTCAAATTTTTTTGTTTGTTTATATTTTGGTTATATAAATTTTATTGAGCCCACCTAATAAGAATCTCAGATCCACCACTGGATAGTACATCATTGGTCATGGGATCAAATTAATTTAATTATTAATTTTACCAATTTTATATTATCACATCATTGGTGAACACATTAACACTTGTCCATAGTGTATAGATGAGTATTTCTGTTGAAATATACAAGTTTAGATTTATAAAAAAATAAAAACCATATTTCATACATATGATCAAGAGGTCATGCATTTGAACTTCTTTTTGGATATTTTGATGTATGAGTATAAATTAATGAAAATAAAGAAAAATGTTGAATGTTGCATTCTTTTCTCGGACGGTTGGATGCATTTATTAAATATTATTTATTCGTAATAAAGAATAAAGAATACACAAAACAATAAATCGACTATAATAAATAACCCATGCTAAATTTCTAATTTATAATTCTATCATCAAATATTATTTTATATTTTCACGCATTACAAATTGTAATTAGTTTTACCTCTCCAACGCACAATCAGTATTCGGGCACACAACCACAAACAATCGCATTGCACGAACATAGAATCATAAATCATATATACTCTCTGATCTTCTCTCTCTCTCTATTTTATCCCATAATTGTGAATCAAGCATAGTTGTTTTACAGTGCAACACAAGTAGTGCTCAACCCAAAACAAACAAAACAAAACAAAATCATTTACAACATCACTTTTTCTTTCTATAATCCTCAATATTTTAATGAAATAAATTTTATTTCGCTTGGCATGTTTATAACCTCAACTTAGAAATCATAACAAACGTAAAATAAATACCTCATTCATATTTTTTTTTAAAAAAGGATTAATTTTATTTAGTCTGGTGAATGATGAATCGTATATAGAAAGGGGAGATAGAGGAAATCCAAGCAAAAATCTCCAATTTAGGGATTATTTTGTTTCATTTCCATCATTGATCGATAATGAAAAAGAAAACAATGTGTGTGTGTTGGTAAAGGATTCAACAATAAATTTATATATTTTATATCACATTTCACAATATTTCTTATCTTGAATTCTCGTGTTTTACTTTTGAAGTTACAATCGTTACAATATTTCGTATTGGTTCATATTAATCCTTAAATTTCAAGAGCAACATTTTGGGCCGTCGTGATGGATTTGAACTTAAATGTACTTTAGGGTTAAATCAAATTTGAAACTCAACAATATCATTAAATTGGAATATCCCACTTTGCTGCATCACAACTTCGGGCATAGCTAAAACTCTAATTTACATACATAATATATATAATCAATAGTTAATTAAAGCATGCATTTTCATTTAGTCGACACATACTTAGTGAATATTGACCTAATTGATTGTGAATTCAAAAGAATAGACAAGTTTGGAGTGTATATATTTTAGTGGGAAATTGATTTTGATTGTGGAATTGGATGGATGACAATACCTTTGATGAATTGATGTGATGTGGGAACTAAGGTTGTGCTATATCTTGTCAATGCCCTTCTTCTTCTCTATTATAGCGATCCAAAATTTTCTACATTAATCACTACATTCTCTATTCATGCATGCATAATTATTTGATTTACGTTCCTATAAATTGCGCCTAAATTTATATTATTATTATCATTATTATTGTTTCATTAAAAAATATTATCTATGATTTAATTAAAGTATATATATATATATATAGGGAGCGGATTCAGTGAGAAAACTCTTAACGTGAGAAAATGAGAAAGATGCTTGATTGCATTCAGGGCATTGCTTGATTGTATTTAGGTCGTTGCTTGATTGCAATGTTGCTTGATTGTGCTTTAGTTGTTGCTTGATTATTTTGTTGCTTCATTGCGTTTTAGTTGTTGCTTGATTCAATATCAACCATTGATTTTTTTAGATTTGATGGATATGATTCATTCTTTTTTCTCACACGGAATTTTTTTTTACATGATCCCTCCTCTATATATATATATATATATATATTACTTTTCCTTACATAAAACTATTTTCGTGTATCCTAATCATCATGGCCCAGTTATCAAAAGATTTTTATTATTAAAAGAAGGGCTAGTGTTTTATTCTTTTAAGCCCAAACATCTATTAGCCCAATTATTTTATAACCTTAGCCCAATTTTCTTTTATCTAGCCCATGAAGTCATCTTCTTCCCCATACCTGCAATTGAATTTGCAGAAATATGACTTTCCTTTTCTCATTCAATTTTGTAACTGAATTTTCATTAGTGTATAGCATTCTCTCCAAGATAGTGGCTGTCTGTTGATGCCCCATGATCTCACCTTCGTCAATGTTAGCATTTAATTAATAAAATTGTTGAGACCCTTCATCCTTGTTAGTTTTAGGGTTTATATGTTGAGAGAGAGAGAAATATAGAAGAAGGCATAATGTTTTCCTCATTTCAAACGTCTGTACATCACCTCCTATATATAGATACAATTTGGGCTCTAACTTCATAACAAGAAATGGAACTCTCTAGATTCAGTTACAACAGCTTCATGAATCAGTTGTATTACTTCTAGAAGACTCGGTTGACTTGTGTGCATGCATGACTTCATGCACGTGAGATGTATCTGTAATAATCCTCCTATTTTTTCTAGCTCTTCGTCTCTTCCAAGTTATTCTTTCTCTTCGAGTAATCTCATTCGCAAAGAGGTAGCAATACCTATTCTTCTTCTCTTTTCTTTCGTCTCCATTGCATCCGGGTAGAGAGAGAGAGATAGAATCTTTTATCTTTAGAATTTTCGAAGAGGGAGAGAATTATCTCATGCTTTTTTCTTCTTGTTGTTTCGGAGGAGGGAGAGGATGAAATATTGGGTTTATGTTATTTGGGTTAGGTGTTGTCTATTTTGAGTGAGATATGGGCCATCTCATTTTAGTTACTCATGATAGGCTGAGTATTTTTTTTTTTGGGGTCATGTTATAATATTAATGTTGGATAAATCTTGTTGGGCTGCATAATTTTAAAAATATTAGGTAGATGTTGGGCTACTTATTTTGTTTCTAAATCGGGGCATACTTGATAGTATTATATTTCATTATTATTATTATTATTATTATTATTATTATTATTATTATATTATTTATTATTTCATTATTCATATTATTTAGGCGCGCATGGAACTAAGAGCAGCTCCAATTGAATCTTAAAAATTTAAGATCCCCAGCTCCAATGGGAATCTTAAAAATTTAAGATCCCCACCTCAGCAACCATTTAACATGTGGCAGAGAGGGAGGTGTGTTGGTAGAGAGAGAGAGTTCAAGATCTTAAATAAGATCTCATATTTTGCAAAAAAATGGGACCCATATGAGGCTGGGAAAACGCGCGAGTGGCCAACACGTAGGCCTCCAATTGGCACGTGCAACTCACTCGCGAGAGGCGAGAGTGGGCGACTCGCTACAACTTTTTTATTTCCTTTTTTATTTTTAATTTCTTTATTTCAGAATTTAATTTATATATTATATATAAATAAAATATAAAATATTATATAAATTATATTTTTAGTAAAAAATATATATTATATTAAACTTTTTAAAATTCGAATTAAGCAGATTTCATTTTATTTTTATCTATATTTAATTAATTAATCATTGTATTTTATTTTTCTATATTTATAAAAAATAAATAATATATATATAGGTATAAAAATGTTATGATAAGTGGGACCTATGATTAGTATAAATAAAAAGTGAATGAATAAAAAATGATAGTGGATATTTATAAAATATAAAATAATAATTATTATTGATGTGGCGCACACGTGACGGGATCTTAAAATTTTAAGATCCCTACCATTGTATATGCTCTAACAACCATTTCTTCGCTTTCAAACGAAGTTCAAAGTAGTTCTATGTGTGGCAAATATTGTTTATTCTTGTTATGCTTTTATGCAGGTACCTAAGATTTGGCCGACACTGCCCATGTGTTCTATTTAGCCGAATGGCTACCTACATTTACCTTGTTATAATTGTATAGCTTGGATGATCTAGATCACCACTGAGCTAATAATGGTCATTCCAAGTTATTATTTTCTTTTCAGGTTAAGGCAGACGATGTGCTGGAAGAGGATGATGGACAAGACCTTTTAAAATAAATATTATATTTTTCTTTAAATTTATGTTCAAATGAAAACAAATCATATTTCCAAGTTATTTTAAAATAAAGTGACAGATCTTGTTTTATGCTATTATTATCTATTATTTTTCTTTTACGAAATTGGGCCGTTACATCTGCTGCAAGAAATCAGCTAATTTTATGCAAAAAATATCCAAAAAATATTTTTATGCAAGAGGATTAATAGGAACATTTAATTTTATGCAAAAGGAATAATAGGAATTCTAACCTCTCGGGTTGACTGTCACATGTCCTTATGTACTAGACATTTTTATTTTAGCAAAAACTTGCGTTAGGCATACTTAAACTGTTTAGGCATATTTTATTCATTTACAAATGGATTCACCCATCCCAATTATGGTATATTAGATGCGTTTAATTTGAGTTAATGGATAAAATCCGTCGAAATCATTTAGGCGTGCCTAACCTGAGACCTTCCTTTTTATTTTTAAATAAAATCTTATTTTTAAAATTTAATTATTAATGATTTATATATATATGGATGAGATCATATGATAATAAAAAAGTATATTAAAAATAAGAATGAATCTCATCCATTTGATCTAATTAAATCAATGGTTGATATCTAATCAAACAAAAATTAAAATGCAATTAAGCAACAATTAAAATAAAATCAAGCAACAACTAAAATACAATCAAACAACATTGTAAAGGTAATCTAGCGGCTTTATCAATTTATCACGAGGGAATTTTTAGCACCGAATCCAAACCCTATATATATATATATATATATATATATATATATAGTTGTAATCAATTGATAATATTAAAGTTTGCGTTGAATATGAATGAATCTCAACTATTGGGTTAATAGCATCAACGAAAGAGATTAAAACATCAAATATTAAAAAAATTAGCAAAATTTTCGTTCATATTTAATTATTTTATAAATCGTGCTTAATGGCATTACACATGATTTATAAAGCAATTAAACATAAAATATGAAAAAAAAAGTTTTAATCTCAACTATTGATATTTTTAGATAAATGGTGTAGATTCATTCGTATGTAGCACAAACTATCTTTTAGCGTGTGATTCACTCTCTATATATATAGAGAGAAAAAGAGAGATATGGGATCATATTTAATTTTATTTATCAATATTTTAAGTCATTATAATAATAATAATATAAATTATTATCAATAATGTATATTTGCAACATGTATAAATTTAATTTAAAAAATAGATCAAAATACAACCTACAAACAAAAGAATATTGTGAAAATATGCATGAAATATTACATTAGTACTATTTAGAAAATTATTAAAATAAAATAATTTGACAAATGTACAATATTTAAAAAAATATATACTATGAGTTTATTATCAATATTAATATTGCTATATATAGATAGAGATTGATATAAAAATGTATGAATTTCCTTTAAAATATATAATATAATATATAAATATATAGATATTAATATTAAAAATATTGGCAGATACTATTAGACTACTTTATATTAATATATAGATGAATAAATTATATTTATACTTATAATATATGAAAATTGAAAATAAAACATGACATATGTGTTGGACAAAATTCTTCGTAATAAGCAATAATTAGTATTCATTAATAACTAATTAATTAAATAATAATGTATTTAAAAAATAAAATAATTGCTACTTTTTCCAATTTTTTTAACTACTTCTCTCCTAGGATATATATAGATTAGATTTTCGTGGAAATGACATTGTTTAATTGGCAAGACTATTTATTTAATACACCAAAAACAAATTATTATTTCTTAGTAATTTAAAATGATAAGCATTCACTCAATTTTTTTAATGATAAGTAAAAAAGCAGAAAATAAATATAATAAGGAATAAAGTTGTTTAGATAGATATTAGCGAGAAAATTCCGCCCGACCCGGCCCGGACCTGAAACCCAGGATCCATCGACCGAACCCGACTTGATGATGGTAGCAACTTCTCACATCTACACTAAAAACCCATAAAATTTCTGAGGGAGAAAAACTCGCTGTCGCCGCTGAGCCACCGCTTCGTTCCGCCGCTGAAGATATTTTTTGGTACGTTCGTTTTTATCCAATTTTCCAGAATCACATTGCTTGGGTTTCTATTGAAACGAATTCCCAATAAAATCACGGAGCACGAGTTGGCTGATTTTCAGCTTTGAGTGAAATTTTGTCCTTTTGAATTGATTTTGCGTATTCGAATGCTTGTAGCAGTTTATTGTATGGTAGCCATGGCGCTGGTACTTGAATGATAGTTGTGATGATTATATATTTGGATACCTAATTTTGCGTGTTCCTCCATGACTTAAATTTGTTTATTTTTCTTGTGTTTTTGCAGTGATTTTGAAATAAAATATGTCGTGGTGCACTATTGAGTCGGATCCTGGTATGTTTTTTTTCGGCAGTTCAGTGTTCGAGATCATTATTTTGTTGGTGTGTGTTTGTGCTTTGTACTTCAGTAAGTAATCTTACATGCCAGAAAATATGATGGAAATTGAGTATTAATGACGGTATGATGTGTGTTCATATGTTGTTGCAAATAATCTCTACACGAATTTGTTAGGGGAAAAAAAAAGGAATTTACAGTTTGTTTTCTGAGTTTTTTGGGCTGGGTGGGTGAAGCTGCAGACGCAGTTTTACCATTTTATGCGTATTTGATGATTTGTGGAATGAAGTGTGGTATCTAATTGCAAGCTACTCTGTGCTAATTGCACGTGCTACTTCTCAAATCTTTATACTGTCATGTGCTAGAGCAAGTAAGACAAGGAAGTAGCCTAATGTTTGTGAACCTTCTTTACCTAGGCCTTGACAACTGAAGGCAACGTGCTTCTAGCTTAAATGCTAGAGTCCAAAATCTATTACTTGCTTCACTATGACAGTTGTCTGCAAAATTCATTTTGATGCTTGTAACTCTCACACCCCTACTGAATTTTGTGATGCTGAAGTTACTATTGAATATCTCCAGCTTGTGTTACAATACTTATTTCGTTATTGTATTGATGGTTGGAGATTCTTGTAAAGCTCATGACAGACTTCTATGTCTTTGTCATGAAATAGGGAACTGAGATTTTGTCATGGCAGGAACAGATATTCTGTGACATGCATATTTGTATCATGAAGGGCAATATGTTCTTCAATGAAGCTAGGTTGAAAAACTACCCTTCTTTTGTAAGTAAAGGCTCACTCAGAGGACGCCAAAGTGGTGCAACCATCCTAATCGGGATGTCCTATCTGCAGAATTGAGTGTTTCCAACAAGCTTTTATGTAGCTTCCTCAACAAATAAACTTCTATGTAGCTATTTTGGCTCATTTTCTTTAATTCAATTTCGTAAAATATGTGAGTTTCTTTTGCAGCATACAGATGCATATTAGTGTGTATTATTTGTATCTCCTCTTATGTTTGAGTTACTTGACCACATTCATGAGCTATTAGCACTGTTCAGAAACAAAGCACTTTCTCCATGTATTATGTTTGTGAATTTCTTTTGAACAGGCCTTGTGTTACATGTAGTGTATTAAGTTTATTCTTGCACTACAGGTGTTTTCACTGAACTTATCCAGCAGATGCAAGTTAAAGGCGTTCAGGTACTATTCTGCTAATGTACATACGGGCCTGGTCGGTGGTGTAATTATATGGGTTTCGCATTCATATTTGTGGCTGTTGATTTTTTCCCAATGTTCAATATATTTTGTTCATTCAGTTGAAGCAACTTCCAATGCTGTCTGTCTTCACTTTTGTAATTATTGTCTTTAGCAAGGGTCACCTATTTATTTCAATTACTATGTTCAAACAGGTCGAGGAGCTGTATTCATTGGATCTCGATTCACTAGATAATCTTAGGTATATTTCAATCTTATCACTTTGTTGTCTCTCAGTATAATGATTCTGTTTTCCTCACCTCTGTGTTATAAGTTATGCTTTTGCTTAAATTGGCTTTGGTCTCATTTTCTCTCTTTTTTATGTACAGGCCAGTGTATGGGCTAATTTTCCTCTTCAAATGGCGTCCTGGAGAAAAGGATGACCGCCTTGTAATAAAGGACCCAAACCCAAACTTGTTTTTTGCCAGCCAGGTTAATATCCATAACCAGAACCTCAGTCGGTCCAATTTACAAAAGTCTTGAAGTGCTTAAATCTTGATAATTGCAGGTTATAAATAATGCGTGTGCAACCCAAGCAATCCTGTCAATTCTGATGAACAGTCCTGATGTTGATATTGGGCCAGAGTTATCAGCACTGAAGGAATTCACAAAAAACTTCCCTCCCGAGCTCAAGGGTTTGGCTATCAACAACAGTGAAGCAATCCGCGCAGCACATAACAGTTTTGCAAGACCTGAGCCCTTTATACCTGAAGAGCAGAGAGCAGCAACTGAAAAAGATGACGACATATATCACTTCATAAGCTATATACCGGTTGATGGGGTACTTTACGAGCTTGATGGGCTAAAAGAGGGACCTATTAGCCTGGGGCCATGCCCTTGGGGGCAAGGTGATATGGAGTGGTTGAGCATGGTACAGCCAGTGATTCAAGAGCGCATTGAGAGGTATTCCCAAAACGAAATAAGGTTCAATCTGATGGGAATAATAAAGAACAGGAAAGAGATCTACACAGC
>JAPKLW010009531.1:0-12169 GCA_026898455.1 Plectranthus barbatus | reverse complement strand
TTTGTTGCATTGCAGAAAGAAACAGCTAATTTTATGCAAAAAAATATCCATCTTGATGGACAGTATTTTAAACCATCAAGAAGAGTACTCCATTAATAATTTAAACGTAAAACATCAAATTTGAAATAAAACATAAACATATGATGCATATTATGCAAGCTAAAGGAAATAGATCACAGTTTCATGATCAAACACCCGATTAAGAACACACGCAGACAAGGGTTTCTTCGAATAAATATTCAGATACCAAGGGCATGGTAAATTCCTTCATATAGTAAGAGCCAAGAATCATTTCCCTGTATTTTCATAACAAGACAAACAATACAAAGGTTCACACATTAACACATGTTGTCATTGATTTACAAGAAGAAAAATTACCAACGCCGATGGTGGTGGCGGGTTTGAAATGACTGAAAGGAGATTTTTGGCATTTTCAGGTCGGTGTAGTGGTAAGAAGACTAGTGTCTCATGTCAGCTCAATAATAACATAAACAAAAATCTGATTAAGACAGAGAAAAAAAACCAAGAAACCTCTCCAACAACAACAAACGATGATAACTAATAAAGATATACAAAAAAGAGCTTGAGAAAAGACCTTAACCACGAGAGACATCAAATGAGGATTTCTATTGCGTCTGTGTGAGAGATTGCAGGACGAATATCGACGGGCTGCAATTTTTACATAAGCAGGCTTTGAGGGAGAGTACTCGACCACTGCGAGAGAAAGGGCATAAGAGAGAGAGAGAGAGGGCTAGCTCAATGCAGCAACTGCAAAAACTTTCGACAAAAATTTTATTATTAAAAAAATATTTGGCAAGGACATAACATCATTTGATTCTCAAGAGTTTTCTAAGAACGTAACAAAGCAGAACCACCAAGAAAAAAGAAGAACATAATAAGAAAAAAAGAAAAACATCATTTAATCCTCCAACGACACAATCTACGTAAAAAAAAACACATTAAAAGAAAACAAACTATAGATAGAGAGAGTAGTTAATGGCGCATGAAAGTATGAGAAAACCAAACAGCGCATAAGCAAAAAGCATAAAAAAGAAAAAAAAAACTTGATCAAACCAAACCAAAGGTAAATGGAAGAGAGAACTTGTGAAGGTACAATGTACATAAACAAAAAGTTGGGGTTATTATAATTTCCTTTCTACCCTTGCTTTCTCCCAAAAGTACCAAAAAAAAAACTCCTTCGTACTTTTTTGTAATTTAATGTCTCTTTCCTATTTTGGAATATTTTGTTTCCATCCATTTTTTTTTCATATTAATTTTGCACTTTTTGATTCATTCTAATTTATTTTGACTGCGTAATTTTCTAAACTTTTCAAATAAAAGTTCATGTATATGTTTTGCTCATTCGCTCATTTGATTTGATTGTTGCATTTGTTTCTATGAGGGTTGGATGCATTTATTAATATTATCTATTTGTAATAATGAATATTGCAAGATAATATGACTATAATATATAAGACCATGCTTTGTTGGTATATTTGTTCCATCCATTCTAGAAAAAACCAAAAAAATGTAAGCACATTCCTCATTCGACCTTTACATCGGCAGTTGAGCCACCACCGGAAATATAATTTTTTGACAATAAGTTAGAACTTTTACATTTTTGGGATCCTTGGCTACGTTTATAATCTAAATCTCTTTTTTATAGCGTTGTTGCAATTTTATGAAAGTACTAATTTATAACTTATTAATTATAGCCAAAATGCATTAACCACCACATTTCAAGACATGTGCCAATCATTTGATAACCTAAAAATATGAGTTTCTCCTCATCATTCTTCATAATTAAAAAAAAGAAAGAAAAATAGAACAAGTAGTTTTTAATATCATATGAGAATAGTAGAAAATGGAAACAAAATATTATGCATAATTATAAATTATAATCTAAAGATAGTATTCCCTCTGTCCCGTCTAAATTGTCCATTTTTTTTGTTGTTTGTCTCATCTATTAGTCTCATTTCCTAAAATGACAAATTTTTTCACACTCACCAATAAAATATTAATTTCATTATACTAATAAACATTGATAATTGTGACAAAAGCAAATGAAACTACTTAGATAGGACGGAGGGAGTATAATTTCCAATTTAGATATCAAAAATCAAATTTCAATTTCAGATTCAAGATTCGAAAATTTCTATTTAGGACCTTATCGATTCTTTTTTTCTCTTTACCTCCAACCTTTGGGTTTTAAATTGATTACTTAATAATCGTTTAAATTGTAAGTCATGAATCTGCAATCCTCCAAATATTATTTTATATTTTCACGTATTACAAATCGTAAACAAGCAATCCATTAAATTTTATTAATTTATTTTAAGGATAATCTTATCTTTACGTTTTATTATTATTATTTTTACAAACTAAAAATCTTAAATTTTGTGAGGGCAAGAGACATGTGTGTTCACTATTACAGGGAGAGAGAGAATATAGTGCTAGCCTACTGTTGTTTTGTTCTCTTTTTTTATCCCTCCTTCCCCCTTGAGACCATTCCCAACCGTGCCCATATTCCCAAGTCACTAAATAAGACAAAAACTTTGAAATTTAAAAAAAAAAATTGTATAATTCCATAGCCACAAGCGGACGACAACCTACATCCAGCCACTTCATGTCCATTCAACTTTAAATGTTGTAGCTACACGTGGCAAGTTGCCACTTTTCATTTATTTTAATATATTTTTTATTGTATTTAATTTTAATAATTATGAATAAAATACTTAAATCTAAAAAAAACTCTATAAATGGCGGTTAGAAGAATTGCATTTCACAACTAGATCAAAAAAATTTCATGACTCTCAATTCTTAGTGCATAATTATTTATTTTTAATTAAAAATGATAAATATTTTTATTATATTAGAAGAGAGAAAAACTAATATTTAAATTAAAAGTTATGTTGGATTGTGGTCACTGATGGGGATGTAAATAATATTGAGTTGTAGGTTATGTAGTGGATGAAAGAGAACTTAATATTTTATTAAATATTTGGGTCACGATCTATCACTAATGGGGATAGTCTAAGAAAACATCTTTCCCTTTTGTCCCTTTCTTACATATTCATGTTTCTTTTCTATTTTGGCATTTGACTTTTGTTTTTGGTAAGAATAATTTATTTCTTTCAATCAAGTTCATTCTAATTTATTTTCAGTAGAATAATATTTGAATAATTAATTTCAAATTTTCTCAATTAAAAAGTTGATGTACATGCATTGCTAATTTAGATGGTTAAATTATTACATTATATACTAAACAGAAAATTAAATATATTATCTACAAAAATTCAGTTGTCCACACTCCGATTTAAATTGTTAGGTAGAAAAAATGGACTGGAAATAAAAAAAAAATACAAAAGGACATAAAATGTAGATGGATATAAAATTTTGTGGAGTTTTACTCAAATTTTTTTGTTTGTTTATATTTTGGTTATATAAATTTTATTGAGCCCACCTAATAAGAATCTCAGATCCACCACTGGATAGTACATCATTGGTCATGGGATCAAATTAATTTAATTATTAATTTTACCAATTTTATATTATCACATCATTGGTGAACACATTAACACTTGTCCATAGTGTATAGATGAGTATTTCTGTTGAAATATACAAGTTTAGATTTATAAAAAAATAAAAACCATATTTCATACATATGATCAAGAGGTCATGCATTTGAACTTCTTTTTGGATATTTTGATGTATGAGTATAAATTAATGAAAATAAAGAAAAATGTTGAATGTTGCATTCTTTTCTCGGACGGTTGGATGCATTTATTAAATATTATTTATTCGTAATAAAGAATAAAGAATACACAAAACAATAAATCGACTATAATAAATAACCCATGCTAAATTTCTAATTTATAATTCTATCATCAAATATTATTTTATATTTTCACGCATTACAAATTGTAATTAGTTTTACCTCTCCAACGCACAATCAGTATTCGGGCACACAACCACAAACAATCGCATTGCACGAACATAGAATCATAAATCATATATACTCTCTGATCTTCTCTCTCTCTCTATTTTATCCCATAATTGTGAATCAAGCATAGTTGTTTTACAGTGCAACACAAGTAGTGCTCAACCCAAAACAAACAAAACAAAACAAAATCATTTACAACATCACTTTTTCTTTCTATAATCCTCAATATTTTAATGAAATAAATTTTATTTCGCTTGGCATGTTTATAACCTCAACTTAGAAATCATAACAAACGTAAAATAAATACCTCATTCATATTTTTTTTTAAAAAAGGATTAATTTTATTTAGTCTGGTGAATGATGAATCGTATATAGAAAGGGGAGATAGAGGAAATCCAAGCAAAAATCTCCAATTTAGGGATTATTTTGTTTCATTTCCATCATTGATCGATAATGAAAAAGAAAACAATGTGTGTGTGTTGGTAAAGGATTCAACAATAAATTTATATATTTTATATCACATTTCACAATATTTCTTATCTTGAATTCTCGTGTTTTACTTTTGAAGTTACAATCGTTACAATATTTCGTATTGGTTCATATTAATCCTTAAATTTCAAGAGCAACATTTTGGGCCGTCGTGATGGATTTGAACTTAAATGTACTTTAGGGTTAAATCAAATTTGAAACTCAACAATATCATTAAATTGGAATATCCCACTTTGCTGCATCACAACTTCGGGCATAGCTAAAACTCTAATTTACATACATAATATATATAATCAATAGTTAATTAAAGCATGCATTTTCATTTAGTCGACACATACTTAGTGAATATTGACCTAATTGATTGTGAATTCAAAAGAATAGACAAGTTTGGAGTGTATATATTTTAGTGGGAAATTGATTTTGATTGTGGAATTGGATGGATGACAATACCTTTGATGAATTGATGTGATGTGGGAACTAAGGTTGTGCTATATCTTGTCAATGCCCTTCTTCTTCTCTATTATAGCGATCCAAAATTTTCTACATTAATCACTACATTCTCTATTCATGCATGCATAATTATTTGATTTACGTTCCTATAAATTGCGCCTAAATTTATATTATTATTATCATTATTATTGTTTCATTAAAAAATATTATCTATGATTTAATTAAAGTATATATATATATATATAGGGAGCGGATTCAGTGAGAAAACTCTTAACGTGAGAAAATGAGAAAGATGCTTGATTGCATTCAGGGCATTGCTTGATTGTATTTAGGTCGTTGCTTGATTGCAATGTTGCTTGATTGTGCTTTAGTTGTTGCTTGATTATTTTGTTGCTTCATTGCGTTTTAGTTGTTGCTTGATTCAATATCAACCATTGATTTTTTTAGATTTGATGGATATGATTCATTCTTTTTTCTCACACGGAATTTTTTTTTACATGATCCCTCCTCTATATATATATATATATATATATTACTTTTCCTTACATAAAACTATTTTCGTGTATCCTAATCATCATGGCCCAGTTATCAAAAGATTTTTATTATTAAAAGAAGGGCTAGTGTTTTATTCTTTTAAGCCCAAACATCTATTAGCCCAATTATTTTATAACCTTAGCCCAATTTTCTTTTATCTAGCCCATGAAGTCATCTTCTTCCCCATACCTGCAATTGAATTTGCAGAAATATGACTTTCCTTTTCTCATTCAATTTTGTAACTGAATTTTCATTAGTGTATAGCATTCTCTCCAAGATAGTGGCTGTCTGTTGATGCCCCATGATCTCACCTTCGTCAATGTTAGCATTTAATTAATAAAATTGTTGAGACCCTTCATCCTTGTTAGTTTTAGGGTTTATATGTTGAGAGAGAGAGAAATATAGAAGAAGGCATAATGTTTTCCTCATTTCAAACGTCTGTACATCACCTCCTATATATAGATACAATTTGGGCTCTAACTTCATAACAAGAAATGGAACTCTCTAGATTCAGTTACAACAGCTTCATGAATCAGTTGTATTACTTCTAGAAGACTCGGTTGACTTGTGTGCATGCATGACTTCATGCACGTGAGATGTATCTGTAATAATCCTCCTATTTTTTCTAGCTCTTCGTCTCTTCCAAGTTATTCTTTCTCTTCGAGTAATCTCATTCGCAAAGAGGTAGCAATACCTATTCTTCTTCTCTTTTCTTTCGTCTCCATTGCATCCGGGTAGAGAGAGAGAGATAGAATCTTTTATCTTTAGAATTTTCGAAGAGGGAGAGAATTATCTCATGCTTTTTTCTTCTTGTTGTTTCGGAGGAGGGAGAGGATGAAATATTGGGTTTATGTTATTTGGGTTAGGTGTTGTCTATTTTGAGTGAGATATGGGCCATCTCATTTTAGTTACTCATGATAGGCTGAGTATTTTTTTTTTTGGGGTCATGTTATAATATTAATGTTGGATAAATCTTGTTGGGCTGCATAATTTTAAAAATATTAGGTAGATGTTGGGCTACTTATTTTGTTTCTAAATCGGGGCATACTTGATAGTATTATATTTCATTATTATTATTATTATTATTATTATTATTATTATTATTATATTATTTATTATTTCATTATTCATATTATTTAGGCGCGCATGGAACTAAGAGCAGCTCCAATTGAATCTTAAAAATTTAAGATCCCCAGCTCCAATGGGAATCTTAAAAATTTAAGATCCCCACCTCAGCAACCATTTAACATGTGGCAGAGAGGGAGGTGTGTTGGTAGAGAGAGAGAGTTCAAGATCTTAAATAAGATCTCATATTTTGCAAAAAAATGGGACCCATATGAGGCTGGGAAAACGCGCGAGTGGCCAACACGTAGGCCTCCAATTGGCACGTGCAACTCACTCGCGAGAGGCGAGAGTGGGCGACTCGCTACAACTTTTTTATTTCCTTTTTTATTTTTAATTTCTTTATTTCAGAATTTAATTTATATATTATATATAAATAAAATATAAAATATTATATAAATTATATTTTTAGTAAAAAATATATATTATATTAAACTTTTTAAAATTCGAATTAAGCAGATTTCATTTTATTTTTATCTATATTTAATTAATTAATCATTGTATTTTATTTTTCTATATTTATAAAAAATAAATAATATATATATAGGTATAAAAATGTTATGATAAGTGGGACCTATGATTAGTATAAATAAAAAGTGAATGAATAAAAAATGATAGTGGATATTTATAAAATATAAAATAATAATTATTATTGATGTGGCGCACACGTGACGGGATCTTAAAATTTTAAGATCCCTACCATTGTATATGCTCTAACAACCATTTCTTCGCTTTCAAACGAAGTTCAAAGTAGTTCTATGTGTGGCAAATATTGTTTATTCTTGTTATGCTTTTATGCAGGTACCTAAGATTTGGCCGACACTGCCCATGTGTTCTATTTAGCCGAATGGCTACCTACATTTACCTTGTTATAATTGTATAGCTTGGATGATCTAGATCACCACTGAGCTAATAATGGTCATTCCAAGTTATTATTTTCTTTTCAGGTTAAGGCAGACGATGTGCTGGAAGAGGATGATGGACAAGACCTTTTAAAATAAATATTATATTTTTCTTTAAATTTATGTTCAAATGAAAACAAATCATATTTCCAAGTTATTTTAAAATAAAGTGACAGATCTTGTTTTATGCTATTATTATCTATTATTTTTCTTTTACGAAATTGGGCCGTTACATCTGCTGCAAGAAATCAGCTAATTTTATGCAAAAAATATCCAAAAAATATTTTTATGCAAGAGGATTAATAGGAACATTTAATTTTATGCAAAAGGAATAATAGGAATTCTAACCTCTCGGGTTGACTGTCACATGTCCTTATGTACTAGACATTTTTATTTTAGCAAAAACTTGCGTTAGGCATACTTAAACTGTTTAGGCATATTTTATTCATTTACAAATGGATTCACCCATCCCAATTATGGTATATTAGATGCGTTTAATTTGAGTTAATGGATAAAATCCGTCGAAATCATTTAGGCGTGCCTAACCTGAGACCTTCCTTTTTATTTTTAAATAAAATCTTATTTTTAAAATTTAATTATTAATGATTTATATATATATGGATGAGATCATATGATAATAAAAAAGTATATTAAAAATAAGAATGAATCTCATCCATTTGATCTAATTAAATCAATGGTTGATATCTAATCAAACAAAAATTAAAATGCAATTAAGCAACAATTAAAATAAAATCAAGCAACAACTAAAATACAATCAAACAACATTGTAAAGGTAATCTAGCGGCTTTATCAATTTATCACGAGGGAATTTTTAGCACCGAATCCAAACCCTATATATATATATATATATATATATATATATATAGTTGTAATCAATTGATAATATTAAAGTTTGCGTTGAATATGAATGAATCTCAACTATTGGGTTAATAGCATCAACGAAAGAGATTAAAACATCAAATATTAAAAAAATTAGCAAAATTTTCGTTCATATTTAATTATTTTATAAATCGTGCTTAATGGCATTACACATGATTTATAAAGCAATTAAACATAAAATATGAAAAAAAAAGTTTTAATCTCAACTATTGATATTTTTAGATAAATGGTGTAGATTCATTCGTATGTAGCACAAACTATCTTTTAGCGTGTGATTCACTCTCTATATATATAGAGAGAAAAAGAGAGATATGGGATCATATTTAATTTTATTTATCAATATTTTAAGTCATTATAATAATAATAATATAAATTATTATCAATAATGTATATTTGCAACATGTATAAATTTAATTTAAAAAATAGATCAAAATACAACCTACAAACAAAAGAATATTGTGAAAATATGCATGAAATATTACATTAGTACTATTTAGAAAATTATTAAAATAAAATAATTTGACAAATGTACAATATTTAAAAAAATATATACTATGAGTTTATTATCAATATTAATATTGCTATATATAGATAGAGATTGATATAAAAATGTATGAATTTCCTTTAAAATATATAATATAATATATAAATATATAGATATTAATATTAAAAATATTGGCAGATACTATTAGACTACTTTATATTAATATATAGATGAATAAATTATATTTATACTTATAATATATGAAAATTGAAAATAAAACATGACATATGTGTTGGACAAAATTCTTCGTAATAAGCAATAATTAGTATTCATTAATAACTAATTAATTAAATAATAATGTATTTAAAAAATAAAATAATTGCTACTTTTTCCAATTTTTTTAACTACTTCTCTCCTAGGATATATATAGATTAGATTTTCGTGGAAATGACATTGTTTAATTGGCAAGACTATTTATTTAATACACCAAAAACAAATTATTATTTCTTAGTAATTTAAAATGATAAGCATTCACTCAATTTTTTTAATGATAAGTAAAAAAGCAGAAAATAAATATAATAAGGAATAAAGTTGTTTAGATAGATATTAGCGAGAAAATTCCGCCCGACCCGGCCCGGACCTGAAACCCAGGATCCATCGACCGAACCCGACTTGATGATGGTAGCAACTTCTCACATCTACACTAAAAACCCATAAAATTTCTGAGGGAGAAAAACTCGCTGTCGCCGCTGAGCCACCGCTTCGTTCCGCCGCTGAAGATATTTTTTGGTACGTTCGTTTTTATCCAATTTTCCAGAATCACATTGCTTGGGTTTCTATTGAAACGAATTCCCAATAAAATCACGGAGCACGAGTTGGCTGATTTTCAGCTTTGAGTGAAATTTTGTCCTTTTGAATTGATTTTGCGTATTCGAATGCTTGTAGCAGTTTATTGTATGGTAGCCATGGCGCTGGTACTTGAATGATAGTTGTGATGATTATATATTTGGATACCTAATTTTGCGTGTTCCTCCATGACTTAAATTTGTTTATTTTTCTTGTGTTTTTGCAGTGATTTTGAAATAAAATATGTCGTGGTGCACTATTGAGTCGGATCCTGGTATGTTTTTTTTCGGCAGTTCAGTGTTCGAGATCATTATTTTGTTGGTGTGTGTTTGTGCTTTGTACTTCAGTAAGTAATCTTACATGCCAGAAAATATGATGGAAATTGAGTATTAATGACGGTATGATGTGTGTTCATATGTTGTTGCAAATAATCTCTACACGAATTTGTTAGGGGAAAAAAAAAGGAATTTACAGTTTGTTTTCTGAGTTTTTTGGGCTGGGTGGGTGAAGCTGCAGACGCAGTTTTACCATTTTATGCGTATTTGATGATTTGTGGAATGAAGTGTGGTATCTAATTGCAAGCTACTCTGTGCTAATTGCACGTGCTACTTCTCAAATCTTTATACTGTCATGTGCTAGAGCAAGTAAGACAAGGAAGTAGCCTAATGTTTGTGAACCTTCTTTACCTAGGCCTTGACAACTGAAGGCAACGTGCTTCTAGCTTAAATGCTAGAGTCCAAAATCTATTACTTGCTTCACTATGACAGTTGTCTGCAAAATTCATTTTGATGCTTGTAACTCTCACACCCCTACTGAATTTTGTGATGCTGAAGTTACTATTGAATATCTCCAGCTTGTGTTACAATACTTATTTCGTTATTGTATTGATGGTTGGAGATTCTTGTAAAGCTCATGACAGACTTCTATGTCTTTGTCATGAAATAGGGAACTGAGATTTTGTCATGGCAGGAACAGATATTCTGTGACATGCATATTTGTATCATGAAGGGCAATATGTTCTTCAATGAAGCTAGGTTGAAAAACTACCCTTCTTTTGTAAGTAAAGGCTCACTCAGAGGACGCCAAAGTGGTGCAACCATCCTAATCGGGATGTCCTATCTGCAGAATTGAGTGTTTCCAACAAGCTTTTATGTAGCTTCCTCAACAAATAAACTTCTATGTAGCTATTTTGGCTCATTTTCTTTAATTCAATTTCGTAAAATATGTGAGTTTCTTTTGCAGCATACAGATGCATATTAGTGTGTATTATTTGTATCTCCTCTTATGTTTGAGTTACTTGACCACATTCATGAGCTATTAGCACTGTTCAGAAACAAAGCACTTTCTCCATGTATTATGTTTGTGAATTTCTTTTGAACAGGCCTTGTGTTACATGTAGTGTATTAAGTTTATTCTTGCACTACAGGTGTTTTCACTGAACTTATCCAGCAGATGCAAGTTAAAGGCGTTCAGGTACTATTCTGCTAATGTACATACGGGCCTGGTCGGTGGTGTAATTATATGGGTTTCGCATTCATATTTGTGGCTGTTGATTTTTTCCCAATGTTCAATATATTTTGTTCATTCAGTTGAAGCAACTTCCAATGCTGTCTGTCTTCACTTTTGTAATTATTGTCTTTAGCAAGGGTCACCTATTTATTTCAATTACTATGTTCAAACAGGTCGAGGAGCTGTATTCATTGGATCTCGATTCACTAGATAATCTTAGGTATATTTCAATCTTATCACTTTGTTGTCTCTCAGTATAATGATTCTGTTTTCCTCACCTCTGTGTTATAAGTTATGCTTTTGCTTAAATTGGCTTTGGTCTCATTTTCTCTCTTTTTTATGTACAGGCCAGTGTATGGGCTAATTTTCCTCTTCAAATGGCGTCCTGGAGAAAAGGATGACCGCCTTGTAATAAAGGACCCAAACCCAAACTTGTTTTTTGCCAGCCAGGTTAATATCCATAACCAGAACCTCAGTCGGTCCAATTTACAAAAGTCTTGAAGTGCTTAAATCTTGATAATTGCAGGTTATAAATAATGCGTGTGCAACCCAAGCAATCCTGTCAATTCTGATGAACAGTCCTGATGTTGATATTGGGCCAGAGTTATCAGCACTGAAGGAATTCACAAAAAACTTCCCTCCCGAGCTCAAGGGTTTGGCTATCAACAACAGTGAAGCAATCCGCGCAGCACATAACAGTTTTGCAAGACCTGAGCCCTTTATACCTGAAGAGCAGAGAGCAGCAACTGAAAAAGATGACGACATATATCACTTCATAAGCTATATACCGGTTGATGGGGTACTTTACGAGCTTGATGGGCTAAAAGAGGGACCTATTAGCCTGGGGCCATGCCCTTGGGGGCAAGGTGACATGGAGTGGTTGAGCATGGTACAGCCAGTGATTCAAGAGCGCATTGAGAGGTATTCCCAAAACGAAATAAGGTTCAATCTGATGGGAATAATAAAGAACAGGAAAGAGATCTACACAGC
>JAPKLW010009530.1:0-12169 GCA_026898455.1 Plectranthus barbatus | reverse complement strand
TACGAAACACTTAATCATATATGCTTTCAGTATACAATCCCAACAGGCGAGGTGGAGGAATGGGTGATAAAGAAGTGCTTGGGACAGTAAGTACCGGACTGTGAGAGTCGGAGGAAGAAACTGGTTGAGAGTTGGAGGAGATGGATGGTGAGTGCGGACTGTGTATTGGAGCTGGAGATGGTGAAGGAGCATGATGTGATTCTGGAGAATTAGGAGGCTGTAAAATATTAGGAGGAACAGGTAATAGCGTGCTAGGTTGAGAAGTGGACATAGGAGAGGAAACAAGAGAGAAGAGTTTAGGAAAATGAAACTCGTCTTCATTGAACTTGACTGTGCGGGCAATGTAGATTCTCCCAGTTGAACTCAGGCACTTGTAACCTTTATGAGCAGCACTATAGCCAATGAAAACACATTGAGAGCTCCTAAACTGAAACTTGGCAGAGTTATAGGGTCTCAAATAGGGAAAGCACGCACAACCAAATGTGCGAAGGAATTTATAATCAGGCAGAGACTTATAGAGGAGCTGGAAAGGAGATTTTGAGTGAGTATTCACATATGGGAGACGCTTAATGAGAAACACAGAAGTATCAAATGCTTCCCACCAAAAAGAAAGAGGCATATTAGCATCAGCTAGTAAGGAGAGACCCATATCTACCACATGCCTATGTTTTCTCTCGGCTGTGCCATTTTGTTGATGAGTGTGTGGACATGATTGTCTAAAGGCTATTCCATGTTTGAGAAGAAAAGAAGAGAGTGGTTTGTACTCACTTCCACAATCGGTTTGGAGAGCTTGAATGGTAGTTTTGAACTGTGTTTTAACAAAGTTAAAGAAATGAATGAATGTTGTTGTGACTTGAGATTTAAGTTCTAGGGGAAATAACCATGTGAATTTAGTGCAGTCATCAACAAAGATAACATAGTATTTATATCCATGTTTAGAAGTAGTGGCTGGGGGACCCCATACATCTGAGTGTACAAGTTGAAACGCAGCAGTAGTTCTAGAAGGCCTAGAATGAAAGGTTACATGTTGTAGCTTGCCTAAGCAGCAAGCATTACAAAACACAAGGGACTTTTCTAGAAAAAGGAATACTCTCTATTTGTAGTACATATTTGAGTGTTTTTGGACATGAATGACCTAGACGCTTGTGCCAAAGCATGACACTAGAGTTTGAGCTAGCCAAATAGCAGGAGGAAGCTGAGTTTTTGGCAGGTGGAGGAGCTAAATGCCTGAGATCCAACTGGTACAATCCATTCCTAAGCAGCCATTGGAGTAGGACGCGCTTGGTTTGCTTGTCCTTGACAAAACAACAATCATGATGGAATTAAAAAATGACATTGTTATCTTTAGTGAACTGAGAAATACTAATTAAGTTCTTGGTCATATTAGGCACGTAGAGTATATGATTTAGCAGCAAAGGTAAAGAATTCGAAGAACTAGGGATAAAGGTTTTACCAACATGTGAAATAGGGAGGGTTGCACCATTGCCTATAGTCACGACATCCGATCCAGTATAGTCCTCTTGAACTTGCAGATTGTTTAGGCTTGTAGTGATATGAGTGGTCGCACCACTATCATAAACCAGTCATGTTGATCCGAGGGTGAATCAATAGCAGTAGCCAAGTGAGCTTGAACTTGATGATCAGATCTGTCATCAAGTCCTGTGAATGTGGGATCAAACCTCTTGAAACACTTATACGCAACATGGTTGTTCTTGCCACACAACTGACAAAACAGCTTGGATTTTCCATATCTACCACCACCACGGCCACGACCACCATTACGACCACCACGATAGCCAGAACCAGAATTATTATAAGCAACATTTACATTCAGCGGAGTGGAATTCACAACAACAACTTGATTTTGAATTCACATCTCATGCGTTTGGAGAGCAAAATGAACATCAGTGATCGAGAACTTATCTGATCGGGACGTGAGGTTGACAACCTCAACGTCGAATTCGGGACCAATACCTCCGAGAATATGCAGAATAAAGTCATCATCAAATATAGGTTGACCTGCTGCAACCAATTCGTCTGCGATCTCGCGCATCTTCGCCATGTACTCATCAACTGTAACGCCCCCATCTGACCTTCCAATATGGAGCCGTGTTACATTGATGTTTCAGGTTTTCGATGTGCAACTCAAATATGCAAATAAGAAAGAGACTTCAATTTCAAATATAAAATAATTTAACAGTTAAAATAATCCTTCGAGTCTGAAAATTAAACAGAATTTCAGTCATTATAATATTCAAAAGAGGGAAGGGTTTTCAGAGAGCGGTGCAGCTGTGTGTATAGCGTGATGGTGACATGTATATGGAGATACATGTCACAGGATCTGTACATTTTCCTCAAAAACACTTATTCTTCTTCTTCTGCTTACACCCGCTACCTCCATTCCTGCTGCTTAACCTGCATGATTTAGAAATATCGCGAGGGGCTGAGTATTTTCGTACCCAATAAGAAATAGTGCCCGAAAACATACATTATATATGAAACATGCTATGCAACACACACAGCTAAACACGGGGTTTTGTTGAAATAAACCGTGCTAGCCAAATCAGTTTACTCACACACACATTATTTTTAGTGTTGTCATATCTGTTTGGTTTTGTAACTGGAAGCTGGCCGACTTCCAAGTTACGATGACTAGTAAGGAATGAGTACACACTCAACCTACTGTCATTTAGAGTGCACTAGTCTCAGAAATCCTGTTTGAGACCCGATCGCTTATTAAATCATATTTCTCAGTCAATCATCAACATCATCTCAATCACATCATCAAATCTCCGACCTCATAATATGTTCCCCTTATATCTTCATAATCCCTTCGTATGGCGTCGCTACCCCATACTACTAATGAAGTTCTAGCGCAGTTATAAGAAACTGGTTCCGAACTCATTATTTTACTCTCTGTCAACGGGAAACGACAGAGGACAGAATGACAACACAAAGCATGCATAGCAGTTTCAATTTAAAAGTAAAACATTTTGAAAAGAAAACACGAATTTGATTTATAGTTTGAAATAGTTTCCCACCTCGTTATCAGCTTTTGTTAGATGTCTTCCTGCTAGAATGAGCTCACTAAATCCTTGTGTTCAAGTTCCTACAACCAAATAAGGTTCTCGAGTCAATAGGATATACATATGTAGGACATTATATCTAAATCGTAACAAACGGATTCGAAAGAAATAAGAACACGGTTCTGACTTCGGCGTCGATCGACGGGCCTCTGGTCGACGCGTCGATCGACTGGAATGTCCCATCGATCGACGAGCTCCTCCTGCTGCATCGATCAACGAATCTGTCTCGTCGATCGACGGAGATCGTCCTCTCCGGCGACGACTAGCGATCGGAGACCTGCAACTCGCCGTAAAACACTAACCACTACCCCGATTCAACATGCAAATACATATTTGAGCTCCCCAGACCATAAGGAACAAGAATCTACCCTTGAAACACGGAAATAAAATGAAAAACGGGGACACTCTTTACCTCGCCGGAGCTCCTCCACGTGCGGCGGCGACTGAGGTTTTCCAGCGTCGAATCCTTCAATTCTCGACGTTTGAATACTCCCTACACTCCCAGGAACACGAATCCATCAACCAAATACCGATTAACAGCCGGAATAACCAGTTATTGGAATTAAATCTGAAAATCGAAGCACAAAAATTCACCTATCTTCCAACGACGATAACTTCCTCTATACTTGACCTCTCGAGACCCACCAGTAGTCAAATTGAAGCTGGGGATGAGAGCTATCTGCTGGTGAAGTCTGCTCACCAGAAGGTCATTGGTGGTGGCCGGAAATTGCTCGGACAGAGCGACGGGTTTAACAAGGTGGGGGGGGGGGGTTTCACTCTCTCTCTCTAAAATTATACAATAAGGTGGAAAGCTTAATCCATCAATAATTCTTCTATTTATACCCCTTCATATCATAAGGTTTGATATGTCATAATATGATTATTCATATATGATATGATTCCTTAATAATCCTCATTATACACATACCTATGTGTATAATTATAATTCAAAAATTCTTATAATTTCCACATCAATTTCCAACACCAAATGCCTCCAAAATTCCACAAACTCCACAATCCAACTTCCAATACATAATAATTCTAAATTTATCTCCAGTAAAACATTATTTCCATAATTTCCTTCAATTCTCTTAAAATATGAACATATAACTCAATTTCAAATCTCCAAAATTCAAATAAATTACTCCCAAATTATTTCTCAATTGAGATAAATTCATTGTTACATCCAAACTATTTGGACAAGATCGAAATTTAAATACGGGGTGTTACATCCCCTCACGCTTATAAAAAATTTTCGTCCCGAAAATTTATATAATCTCAAAAAGTTCAGGATATCTCTCTCTCATCTTGTCTTCTAGCTCCCATGTCGCTTCTTCCTGCCCATGATGACTCCAAAGCACTTTAACAAATGGAATTGACTTATTTCGGAGCTCCTGTATCTTTCGGTCTATAATGGCCTCTGCCCTTTCTTCATATTGCAAGCTTAGACTCAGAATCACATCTTCGTGACTAATCACGTGTTTCGGGTCATACACGTACTTTCTCAGCTGCGATACATGAAACACATTATGAATGTTACCCATACTTGGGGGTAATGCCAATCTATACGCCACGGTTCCAACGCGCTCTAAAATTTCGTACGGTCCCACATAGCGTGGTCTCAGCTTCCCTTTCACTCCGAAACGTATTATTTCCTTGGAGGGTGAAATCTTGAGGAAAACCTTATCCCCGATTTCAAAACATAACTCTGCTCTCCTAGAGTCAGCGTAGGATTTCTGTCTACTCTGCGCTTCTCTGATCCTTTCCCTGATTTGCCGGACTATCTCAATCATTTCATTCACTGCTTCAGGTCCAACAATCTTTCGTTCTCTTACCTCATCCCAATATAGATGTGAACGACACTTTCTTCCATATAGCGCCTCATAAGGAGCCATTCCGATGGTTGCCTGATAACTATTGTTATAAGCAAACTCAATCAAAGGCAAAA
This sequence comes from Plectranthus barbatus, assembly GCA_026898455.1. NCBI lineage: Eukaryota > Viridiplantae > Streptophyta > Magnoliopsida > Lamiales > Lamiaceae > Plectranthus > Plectranthus barbatus. The sequence goes on along the minus strand of JAPKLW010009530.1, from coordinate 7,135 downwards.
TTGGCTCCCAACTGCTCCCTCGGTCTAACACCACGGTTCTCAACATGTCTTCGAGAGTTTGAATGGTCCTCTCAGACTGACCATCCGATTGAGGGTGAAACGCTGTGCTAAAATTCAAGCGTGTACCCAACTCCTGTTGTAAACTCCTCCAAAAACGAGATGTAAATTTTGCATCTCTGTCAGACGTGATTGACTTCGGCACTCCGTGCAGTCTGACTATCTCTCGGACATAAATTTGAGCTAACTTGTCTGATCCGTAATTTACCTTAATTGGTAAGAAGTGAGCACTTTTTGTTAGACGATCCACAACAACCCATATCATCGTATTTCCTTTCTGTGACCTTGGTAATCCTGTCACAAAGTCCATGGTAATATGTTCCCATTTCCACTCAGGAATGTCTAACTGCTGCAACTTTCCATACGGCCGTTGATGTAAAGCCTTCACTTGCTGACATACCAAGCATTTCTCTACATATAAGGCTACATCCTTCTTCATACCATCCCACCAGTATTTAGTTTTTAGATCTTGGTACATCTTAGTACTTCCTGGATGACCGGTATACGGCGTATCATGTGCTTCACTCAATATCTCATTCCTTAGCTCTTCACTGCTTGGCACTAAGATTCTGTCTCTGAACAACAGTGCGCTATCAGTTGCTTCTCGATATTCTCCCACTGGCTTAACTTTCAATTTCTGACGCAATTTCTCAATCTCTGCGTCTTCTTTCTGTGCTTCCATAATTCTCTTTCTCAAATCTGGCACTACTGTTATGGCTGTCAATTCGCATCTCTTCCTTTCAGAAGGCGATATCACTTCTAGACTGAGCCTCTCAAATTCTCTGATCAAACTGCCTTCCCTTGTAAGCATACAGCCCAACTGAGCTTCTCCTTTCCTGCTCAAGGCATCTGCTACAGAATTTGCTTTTCCCGGGTGATAATTTATGATTAAGTCGTAGTCATTCACGAGTTCTAACCATCTCCTTTGCCTCATATTCAGATTTTTTTGTTCGAAGAAATACTTCAAACTCTTATGGTCCGTGAATATGGCGCATTTCACCCCATAGAGATAGTGTCTCCAGATCTTTAGCGCATGAATCACTGCCGCTAATTCTAGATCATGAGTTGGATAGTTTACTTCGTGCGGCCTCAACTGCCTTGATGCATAAGCTATTACCTTGCCATCCTGCATTAACACACAACCCAATCCATTCTTGGATGCATCAGTGTAAACCTCAAAATTCTTATCTGGCTCTAGCACTGCTAAAACTGGCGCGGTTGTTAACAACTGTTTCAACCTCTGGAAACTCTCTTCACATTCCTGTGTCCACTCAAACTTGACATTCTTCTGTAGCAACTGGGTCATCGGCCTTGCAATCTTCGAGAAGCCCTCGATGAATCTTCTGTAATAATCGGCTAATCCCAGAAAACTACGAATTTCGTTCGGCTTAGTTGGTGAGTTCCAGTCCATCACTGTTTGAATCTTGGCTGGATCTACCTTAATTTCATCTGCCGAAACAATATGACCCAAGAATGTCACTTCTTTTAGCCGAAATTCACACTTGCTGAATTTGGCATACAATTTCTCGTCTCTCAGAGTCTGTAAAACATTTCAGATGTTGGTCATGCTCGGCTTCACTCTTTGAGTATATCAAAATATCGTCTATGAACACTAACACGAAGTTGTCCAAATACGGATGAAATACTCGATTCATCAAGTCCATGAATACTGCAGGAGCATTCGTAAGTCCAAACGGCATTACTACAAACTCGTAATGGCCGTATCTAGTTCTGAACGCTATTTTCGGTATGTCCTCCTTCCGAATTCTCAACTGGTGATACCCTGATCGAAGATCGATCTTAGAAAATACCTTAGCTCCCATGTGCTGATCAAAAAGATCATCAATCCTCGGCAATGGATATCTGTTCTTCAATGTCAACTTGTTCAGCTCCCGGTAATCAATACACATACGCATCGATCCGTCCTTCTTCTTAACCAACAAAACCGGTGCACCCCATGGTGACATGCTTGGCCTGATATAACCCATGTCCAACAACTCTTGGAGTTGAACCTTCAGTTCTTGCAACTCCTTCGGGGCCATGCGGTACGGCGCTTTAGAAATTGGTGCCGCTCCCGGTTCCAGATCAATGGTGAATTCTACCTGCCTGTTTGGTGGCAATCCCGGTAGTTCCTTAGGAAATACATCTTCAAACTCTTTTACTATTGGAACATCTTGCACAGTCAGTTCAGGCTTCTCTTCTCCTTCCAAATATACTAGGAAGGCTTGATTTCCGACCTTACGCAACAACTTCGTTGCTTGAATTGCTGAAATCACGGGTACTCTCTGCCTCTTCTTAAATCCATGTACAAAGGCCTCCTCATTTCCTAGCTGAGGAATGATCACTCTTCTCTCACGACACAAAATCGTCGCCTTGTTCTCTGACAACCAATCCATTCGTAGGATTACATCTACGTCATGAATATCCAAAATGTTCAGTTCAGTTACTTGAATTTCATTCTCGTTCATCTTGATTCTCAAGTCTCGGCACACTAAAGTAGAAATAGTTGTTTCTCCTGAAGGTATTGCTACGTTCAAGTCCTGACTGTTCTTTTCTACTTTAAGTCCTAATGCCTCAACACATGCAGATGAAATGAATGTATGTGATGCTCCAGTATCGAATAATACCATAACAGGTATATCATTAATGCATCCCATACCTGCCAGATTACCATCATCTGGGTTACCATCCAAAGCATATGCCCGAGCTCTCTTTGGCTGCTCATTTCCACCTTGCTGATTTCCTTCTTGGTTTCTCGGCGGCGCTTGGTTACCCTGTCTGCCACCTCCTCGGTTCCCAGCATTGCCTCTCCAAGGCTGGCGGTGACCCCTGATTGCTCTTAACTGTTGATTTCCGGGTCTTTGGAAATTCTGGCGGTTGCCTCCCTGTGTTGGTGGTGTAGAGCAGTTGCTGGCATAGTGACCTTGCCCTCCGCAGTTAAAACATCTAACTGCATTTCCCTGGCATCCTCCAGTGTGCCTTCTGCCACATCGTTGGCAGTTTTGCGGTCCTGCTTGATCACGTCTCTGAGCTTGATGGGGATTAAATCTCTGGAAATTCTGCTGAATTGGCCTTCCCGGAAAATTCTGCTGCCTGCCCTGGTCATGGCGCTTTTGGTTGCCTTGACCTTGAATGAATTGCCTTGGCTGCTCTTCAAATTTTCTCTTCTGGTTCGATCCAGAAGCTTGAGCCTCATGCGCTCCCCATTCAAGCATCTCCTTCATAGTCTGTGATGCCTCAATGTCCAATGCGTGACTCAGCAATTCCTGATAACTTAATCCCTTCATAGTGGCCAACTGCGTACGAATGTCCTTACGCAACCCATCTCGGAACTTGTCAGCCATTTTTTGCGGCGTATCCACCAAATGTGGCGCCATTTGCAGAAGCTCACCGAACTTCATATCATATTCCTCAACTGACAGCCTTCCCTGTTCAAACAAAAAGAATTCAATTGTTCTCTCCCTCCAGTACTGCTTAGGAACATACTTCTCGAAAAAGGCTTCTTTGAAACTCTCCCAGGTAATGTGGTCCCTCTCCACAGGTGCAATCGATTTCACATACGTCTCCCACCATCTGTCAGCCTTACCCTTGAGCTGATAAGACATACAATTAATCTTTTCTTCTTCTGAGCACCTCATGTGCTTGAAAACCTTCTCGAGCTCCCTGACCCAATCTTCAGCAGCAGTGGGTCCTTCTGTTCCATCAAATGTCGGTGGGTGTTGTTTCCTGAACGTCTCTACCCACATAATTGATGGGATTTCTGGTGCATTTCCTTGGGGTGGCGGGATTGGTCCATGTTGTCCCGCAATCTCCTCATCATCTGACAAGATTTCCAAATCCTCATATTCTTGATTTGCAGGAACCTCTTCCCAATGTGGTTCCTCATAATTTTGTTGTGGAATAGCTCTTCCACGTCCTCGGCCCCTCTGGCCTCTTCCTCTTCCTTTGCCTCGGCCTCTGCCTCGGCCTCGGCCTCTCCCTCTTCCTTGCTCAATGTATTCCATTATACCTTTCTGCAAAACAACATTAATTCAACAACTCCATATTAATTTCACCGTATAACATCCATCTTGTCAACAATTCTCTTAACACCCATTCATTACTCACTCAAAGCTTTTAAATATTCCACCCATCTCATCCATAATCAAAAAGGTTCCAAAATATAATCATAAATCTTCCAACGAAATCATCATTATAAGAGTCAACAATACAACAACAAAGTGTTCAATGACTGGAAAAAGTTCAATACAAAATACAATTAACTAAACAACAAAATCGTCAAATCTGTCAATCGGATCCCTCAGATCCCTCAGACGGATCCTCCTCCTCATCATCATCCTCGGCCTCCATCGCTCCCTCTCCTCCATCCGGAGCATTCGTCCTCCTGCCCCGACTGCCATCGGTATCACTGGACAAGCAGATCGGTCTCTACCTCGTCCCATAACCGTGAATGGTCCCATATCCGCCAAACATGTCCTCTTGTCCACTAGGTGTCGGCCTGGGCCACATCTCTGCACTATCATGACCTGAATTCTGAGCTGGCACGGCATGATTGGGTCCTCCTACATCCCACTGTGACTGCGGATACGACGGAACTGGTGGTCTGTGATCTCCTGTGGACATCGTCGGGTCCTGATACTGAGTAGGTGACTGTACCGTAGTCATGGACATGCTTCCTAGTGCATATGGATCATAAATCCCTCCCTGCGGATATCCAGGCAGAAATGGCATGTATGCTGCTGTCGGAGTACTAGGCACAGGTCGCACTCTCCGTCTCGAAGTAAGGGCATGTGCGGGTGCAAGCGGAACACTAGCTGGCGCTGGTGGCAAAGCTGGAGTGTACTCGGGTGATGAGGCCCTGGTCCGAGATACCTCCGTACCTCTAGAAGATGCTGGCGAAGGGTTTCCCTCAGCAACTACCCTCTGAAGCAAATCCCCCATAAAACGTTCATAACTCCTCGCGGTACCCGTCTCGCTATCAGAATGCCACCTAGCCAATGATACTACCCATCTAGTCCATCTTTCCGGCATGAGGTTCATGGTTAGCTCCATCGCCTCTCTATCTGTCACTCCCCGATGGCGTACTCTTTTCCATAATTCCAAATACTCTACTAAAGCTCCTGCGAGGTTATCTTCAGTGAAAGGAAGTCGCTCTCGGAAACGTCTCACTAATCGGTCATGTGATGCCATCTGTCACCAAAACATAAAATAAACAGTTAGTACGAGGTCATATATAATAATTACACCACACCAAACTGAGGTTCCCTCGGATCCTCACACATCACACTGACTCATTTTGAGTCTATACATTCAGCAACCATTGTGTACATTTTGTACGCTCACATACTCACTTGTAGTTTCTACAAGTCAACTAACTCTCACAACTCCCTTTAAACCAACAATCCAGGAAATTTTCAATTTCCACACCAAATCAAGTCAACGCCTTTTTAAGGCCCACAATTATTCAGTTCAGTTCATTCAGGTTATCCTTCCATTCAATAGCAGATTATACCACTCTATAGCTCATTATTCTCCATGCATCTATAGCCATTATATTGAGGTTTGGTTACTTGCAATTTATTCAAATATCAATTCAGTACTTTCACAATTAAATCACATCTGAAGAAGGTCACCTCACTGGTGCCAAAACACAAATATTTTCCACATATAACTCTCAAAACTTTCAAATCATAAAACTTCCCATTCTCCACCATCACAAAATTCAACCACTTTCAACATCAACATTATTAAACATTCTCATTAAATCACAAAACTTCAATTCAACACAATCAACCCATCCTTTTCACTCCATAATAAAGCCATTTTCTTTCCAAATTCCAATTACTTCCAACAAAACTCACACTGTTTCAAATCATTCAAATTGTACTAAAATTGCAAGTAGGGAAACTTTTTAAACTTTAGAAACTTGAAAACTTTCAAAACTTGAAAACATACCTCAGGTAGCGCAGGATGGAGTAGGGTGTAAGCATTAGCGATCACTTCTCGCGGATTTTCCAAACATTCTAAGACTCGAAGTTTTAAAATATTTTGAAAAATATTTTTAAACTAGGAAAACTCAGCTCTGATACCACCTCTGTAACGCCCCCATCTGACCTTCCAATATGGAGCCGCGTTACATTGATGTTTCAGGTTTTCGATGTGCAATTCAAATATGCAAATAAGAAAGAGACTTCAATTTCAAATATAAAATAATTTAACAGTTGAAATAATCCTTCGAGTCTGAAAATTAAACAGAATTTCAGTCATTAAAATATTCAAAAGAGGGAAGGGTTTTCAGAGAGCGGTGCAGCTGTGTGTATAGCGTGATGGTGACATGTATATGGAGATACATGTCACAGGATCTGTACATTTTCCTCAAAAACACTTATTCTTCTTCTTCTGCTTACACCCGCTACCTCCATTCCTGCTGCTTAACCTGCACGATTTAGAAATATCGCGAGGGGCTGAGTACTTTCGTACCCAATGAGAAACAGTGCCCGAAAACATATATTATATATAAAACATGCTATGCAACACACACAGCTAAATACGGGGTTTTGTTGAAATAAACCGTGCTAGCCAAATCATTTTACTCACACACACATTATTTTTAGTGTTGTCATATCTGTTTGGTTTTGTAACTGGAAGCTGGCCGACTTCCAAGTTACGATGACTAGTAAGGAATGAGTACACACTCAACCTACTGTCATTTAGAGTGCACTAGTCTCAGAAATCCTGTTTGAGACCCGATCGCTTATTAAATCATATTTCACAGTCAATCATCAACATCATCTCAATCACATCATCAAATCTCCGACCTCATAATATGTTCCCCTTATATCTTCATAATCCCTTCGTATGGCGTCGCTACCCCATACTACTAATGAAGTTCTAGCGCAGTTATAAGAAACTGGTTCCGAACTCATTATTTTACTCTCTGTCAACGGGAAATGACAGAGGACAGAATGACAACACAAAGCATGCATAGCAGTTTCAATTTAAAAGTAAAACATTTTGAAAAGAAAACACGAATTTGATTTATAGTTTGAAATAGTTTCCCACCTCGTTATCAGCTTTT